>JAQQZR010000017.1:4450674-4483896 GCA_030068235.1 Notoglanidium macrostoma
ACTGCAGTGACTTCATCCGGTGGAGTCGTCCTAAATGAATTGCATCACAGCAAGGTCTCAGCTACAGTCTTCAGAGTATGTATACAGTATGTGCTCAAAAGTATAGCAAAAAAGCTGTGGCCCCACAATAGGGATGCTTTGGTTTGAGATCATTAAAAAGGCTATTAAAATAATTCCCAAGTTCCCTTTTATAAAGAAATATGTCTCAAATCATGAGTGCCTAAAATAATAAGAGTGCACTTTGTACTTTTTAAATGAATGGAAATATCTCAAATGACGTTATCCCTGGTTTGTTTCTGAGCTTGGGTTATTGTCCATGTGGGTTTCCTCCGGGTTCTCTGGTTTCCTCTTATCTCCTACAAACCTGCAGGTAGATGAACTGGGTGACTATAAATTGCCCAAGGTTTAAATGGGTGTGTGAATGTCTGTTTACGATGGACTGGACTACCCATCTACAGCGTATTCCCACCTTGTGGCCAATCCACCTGTGTGTGGCTCCACCTGCGTAGTATACAGTTGTTACTGAAGTTGAATGAATGAATGTAGGGGTAATACAGATTACATAGCATTACATTTAATTTAGTATTTGCACCATGCATGATTTTATTAGTGGTTGAGTATTACTGACAAAGTTATTTTGAATTAGTAACAACAATCCTGTAAGATCTCTTAATTTGACACGCCTGGATTATGGAAAGCCCCATGAAGCCCCATGAAGATGTTCATGTCTATGAATAAAGTGTGCCTTGCCTAATTACACAGTTCATAGAGCCCCCCAAGGGCCTTGACTCATAGATGCCGTGATAAGCGAACTTGATCAGCAATGTACCACAATGTATATGGGTGTAATAACGGAATCATTAACATCTCAGGCTTTGCTTCTGGAAGCGCTTTATTTCACAGTTTTAGCAGCTGAAGCAAAGGCCACACCCACTCTGTAGGCAAATGACTGTCTGCAGGTTTGGGAAGCAGGTCACGACTTGCACGTTGACTGGTTTGAAATTCCCACATTTTGGGATTCGTTGCGTTTCACCTACCTCAGATAAACTTGCCCTCCTGATTCCTGATTTGATAGTATTTTGTGTACTTTCAGCATGAAAATTTCAATAACAGAGCAACAGCTGCTATTATTTATGTATTCATAGGGACCACATAATCTAAACTGGTTAATTTAATAGAACAGCTTATGGTGAAGATCTCTGTAAGAAGATAATGATTAAACATTTAGGGAAGGAGTCTCCAGTGTCAGTGCTTTGTAACAGTCAGTAAGTTTTCCACCTTGGGAATATCTTCAAGACAGATGACTTCTGGTTTATCATTATTTTTTTTGTCATATTGTCCTCAAGACCGAGAAAAAATATCGATGAGGTGATGTTGATTATTTTTCAACACAGCCCATTATGTTTAATTTCTTACATGTAAGAAAGTACATCCTAATGCTGATATCTGTAACACGAAGCCAGGAATGCAGGTCTTGTTAAAGGATATATATGGATAATATGGCCCAGTTTGGATACTGTATATTTTAGTGTCTAATTACCCTTTAGGCATCTACCAGATTGTTTGTTGTAGACACCAGATTGTTTTCCCTCCTCACCTTTCGAATCAAACCTCAGCAAATCCCTTAAAACTTCAGCACATGTTCTGACCAGGGCTTTAGTTGGATTACTGTTAACCAGTATGAATTAACAGTCAGATTTTATAGTTGGGTAGTCATGAGATGCTTATGTTTTTCCAAACCGAGTGCACAAATGAGCACCAGGTGTCAGAAACTATACTCTAGAGGCATGTGAGAAGAACGCTGAAGATCAGGAATTACATCTCTTTGTAATTTGCAGTCAATCGGAAAAAAAGGATCCCTAAACAGCCTGCAATGTTATCTGTCTGCTGTAACCCTGGAGACTGAATCTTGAAAATTGAATAAGTTGCTGAAGTCTTACAGATGTTATATGTTGCCTAGCAACTGTTTTTACTTCCCTCTCGTTCCCCTCCACCCTTCCTCTCTTGTTCTCTCTTTCTCTCTTCTTCCTTTCCATGCCTGTCAGAGTTAATTAAGTTACACAGGAGAGAATCTGGTAAAGGCGGCCCTGCTTTATTTATTTGCCTGGTTAATAATTCAGGCTAAACAGGGATAGTGTTTTAGGGTAGCCAGTCCTTAGAGGAAGCTGCTTTATGGACCTTGACTTGTATCTTTGTGCAAATGTTAGGGTTCTAGGCGGCTTTGTTTGTCACACTTTGGCTCGTTTCCACAGCCAGCCGCTCCCTCTGTGAAAGGTGAGTCTCTTGACTGGCAGATCCATCCATCGCTCTGCCCGAGGGACGCCTAACTGCTCTAATTAGGTCGCTTACTCTTACCTTGTAGGGCCACATCCCTGCTACACCTTGCAGCACCAAATTCCCATCACAGAATGCCCCGTAGAGGTGAGAGGCTTGGTGGTGCTGGGCTGCACACCTGACTCACAGCCTTTCTTTGTGCCCCAAATATGTGGGTGTGACTATCGGTGTGACATTATATAGACATAAATCTGAAATAGACACAACATTAGCATTGCTAGCATGCTAGCATTATATACCAAGATGGGGGGGGGGGTCACTTCATTTTACTTTCAAGTGCAATTGTCACACAAAATGTCACATTTTTAAATCCACTTTGCTTAAATTTTAAGTTACAATTATAACAGGTAGCATTCATAGAAAATACTGTTCTGGTAAATTACTGAAGGCTGAAAGCGATTGTCATAATAAGTCACTTAAAAGATTTTTAGCAGTTTTTTTAATTAAAAAATTATTATATTCCCTCAGGAAATTATTTCTGAAAACACAAATGTTACCCCAATATCCCATTAATTTCTTATTTTTGAATAAGACAAAAAAAACAAAAAACAAAAAACAAACAATCAAATGCTCATAGAGCTGGGCTCTCAAACGCAATAATACTAACCATGCAAGCTGATGTAGGCTATGGTAATGTAGCTCATGTGCTAACTGAGCCAGCTAAGGTAATGTAGCTATGGTGCTAACTGAGCAAGTTTAGGTAATGTAGCTATGGTGCTGACTAAGCAAGTTGAGGTAATCTAGCTATGGTGCTAACTAAGCAAGTTGAGGTAATGTAGCTATGGTGCTAACCAAGCAAGCTGAGGTAATGCCGCTCTTGTGCTAACTGAGCCATCTGAGGTAATGTAGCTATGGTGCTTATTGAGCAAACTGAGGTAATGCTGCAGTGGTGCTAACCGAGTAATCTGTGGTAATGTAGCAATGGTGCTAACCGAGCAAGCTGAGGTAATGTAGCTATGGCATTATTTGAGTGAGCTGAGGTAATGTATGTAATGAAGCTAAACAACGTAAACTTTTAAACATTTTTGGATGTTTTTGGGGTAATTATTGCTAGTACCTTTGACATTATTTCTATAAATTCCATACAGATTAATAGATAATGTCATGTTTACAAACCTATAGGTACTGAATTCCCATAATGTACAAAACTACAGAAACAAATCTCCAAATTTCACCTATTTCATTTAAAAAAAAAATCTATTTTAGATCTCAGTTCTGCATTAAACCTTAACCATGATGTTTAGCTATATGTTTATCAAATGTGGCTATCATATTTTGAATTGATAATAGTTTTCACACAAATGCTGTGGTGTTAAGGTAGCTTCTACATGTGTGATGAAACAATAAACCCATAGACAAACTAGATGCAGTCAATCAGATTAACTTGATTCCAGTGGCTTAAATTACTTGTTTGAAAAGTCCTTTTACACCAAATTGAGACCATTGAAACAGCAGGAAGTCAGTCTTCCTCCTTCTTGAGAAAATACAGTGAACTTTTTCCTTTGTTGGATTAAGGATGAGAAGAGGTTAGTCAGTTTCTCTTCTGCTTTCAATGTGTTTTGTGACAGAACAGAAAGACCCAAATCAAGATAATTTGTTTAAACTCATGTAAATACTGTTCCTAACTGTTGTAAGCAATAGTATAGAGTAAGGATAGGGTTTTTACGCTTGAATTGTGTTGCAGAAAATCTTATTTTAAGCAGCAGTTTAATCTAATCTCTGTCATACCCATAGAGAATGTGTGATTATTCTGGACAAAGACGTTTCTTAAGAAGTTTTCAATTTACTTCATACTTACAATGTTAGTCTATGATCATTTTCCCCATCAATAAATACTTAAAACCTTTATTTTTTAAATAAAGATTTATTATGTTTTATTGAGATTATATAATTTTTTTTTTCATCAGAGCACGACATTGTTTGACTTACGTGTCTTTCTGATCCTAAGATCATATTTTCTCTATTTCCTATAAGTAAACTAAAGCAGTTCTGTTTGTTTAAACTTTCTGAAAGGTTTGCGGTATCTGTGTGTCATCAGACCTGCTCAACCATAGATCCTTACCTCTAAAAATACAGTTGCACCTTTCAAAGGACAAATTACACTGATTTATAACCTCATTTATAAAATATCTTTCAAAATGCACAAGCACATTGTAGCAAAAACACATTTCACATAAACATTTTTTCACGTGATTCGACAGCTGCTTTTAGGCTTCCGTTACGAGAGAGTTTCAGTAAACAGGTTTTCGGATGCTTTTTTCTAGTTTAGTCTTGAAATTCTTGTGGATTATAATTGCACAAAATATTTATATATTATGTATTATAATTACAAGAGGCTACAGATATTGTAAATAGATATCAGGTTGAAAAGACCTGAACATTACCTTTTAAAACAAGTTGATTCTTAACATAAGATTTGCAGTTGAAAATGATTTTATGATGAAATGTAGAAAATTGATTGGATAGAAATACAGATTTATTAAATACATTGATTACAATAATTAAACTCATTAATTACGACTTTTATTCAAATATATTATATTGTGCTTTGTTGGAAAAGGAAGTTTTTTTCCCCCTCTGTGCTCTTTAACACCCAGAGACACACGTGAGAACTCTTAACACATGCAATAAAAAAACAAAAACAAAAAGCATCCATCACTGATCGCTGATCAGCTATTTAACTTTCACTATAGTTGATCTTTGATGAAATACTGCCTGGGTGTCTGAATGTATAACCAGTGATGTGTGTCTTTCCAGTTATCTCGCTTGTTTTCAATTGTTTGATGACAATTCCTTGGGAGCTGTAAGCAAAAGGCTGACAGATGAATACACACTCATCCTGTATTTCAGTTCTGCGTTGAGCTTAAGTACCTGTTATTCCTGCTTTAATATCTTTTAATTTCTTTTCTTCTGTCTACAATCGACTGACCATACACCATTGTATGTGTATCACTTAATGACCACTCCCTTGTACAAGTGTAATTAGCTGCAGCACACAACATTGCGCTGCAATGCAATGTAATACCGTGAAGCTGTATAGAAATTACACGGCATATAATTACGCATGCAGTGAGGGTAGGCGAATATACTCTAACAAGAGTGCCATTATAATCCGACTGTAAAATTCAGTTTGGATTGTATTATTCAGTATATCCCCAGCGTGATAAGCGGCTTCTCTCAGTGGCATAGTAGACTTCGTGTATCTAATCATAAACTCACTGCTGTGACAGTTTACAGGCTCCCTCTGAAGCCGGCTCTTTGGAGAGCGCTTGTTGGCTTTTTTATGAATGGGGACTTTTGTGTTTGCTTACCTGGTACGATAACAAAAGGGCCGCTCGACTGTTCAGTCAATGGAGCAGCAAAGCTCACGGTTAGAGAGTACCAAAGCATGCCATAGACTCAATGGAATCCCTTAGCTCTGATACATGCATAATAAAATTGCTATTTTTTTCTTGTCATCGCAGGGTTGGTTCAGGAGTGTACATACATTTGCGTGCATGTGACGGTGTCACATGAGAGTTTATTATTCCTGGAGAGTTGCAAAAGATAGGCACACTACAACCTCTAGTAATCGTTTTAGCACTAGTGTTTGTGTAATGTAGGTCACAAAGTGGATTACATTCTGCAGAAACATAACGTTTCCTCTGTTTCCAGTTTCGGTTTTGGTTAGCTTCTGAGAGATGTGCTGTGTCAGTCATTCTCATGCATGCGGTAGAACCTTGCTTGCAAATCATGATAAAGTCCGTATCACTCGTGCATGTTTGCTTTTCCCATCAGAATCCCAGTCGTCGTAGAGTAAATTTGCCTAAATGTGACGCACCTGCTCTGGCAAACATGCACTTGTCTTGCAGTTTTGTGCTTTGTGTACAAATGCTTTCAAATCATTAGCCTAAATGTTTGCTTATGTTATTCAGAAAGAACAGGGCAAAATTAACTGGTCATTTTTAAAAAAAAGAACTATCTTATGCACATGCTGTGATTTGCATTTCTTGCTAATACTGTTTTCTGCTCAACAACTGACAGCTTGAACTCTTTGCTTATTTGACACATCACACCAGAAGACTACTACGAATGTTGCCTAGCAGGATTACCCTCTTTGGTTGCGCTTAGTCTCTGGCTTTTTGCCAAGATATTTGCATTTACGCGTTGTGATTTTATTTCATTCAGATGTAGAATCTGCTGATATTTGTGTCTACGCTGGGTCTAGGGTCATTTCTCTCCTGCTGTACATTTTCCACAAAATAACAACAGTGTATGTACACTTACAGTCTAACTTAATAGGAACATATACACCTGCACATTCATGTAGTTATCAGCTAATTATGTTGCAGCAGCACAATGCATAAAATCATGCAGAGAGGTCAAGAGATTCATTTAATGTTCACATCAAACATCAGCATGGAGAAAAAAATCTCAGTGGTCTTAATGACTTTAACCATGTCATGGTTGTTGGTGCCGGAAAGGCTGGTTTGAGTGTTTCAGAATCTGCTGATCTCCTGGGATTTTCCCACACAACAGTCTTAAAAATTTACTTTTAGTTATGGTGTGAAAAACAAAAAACACTGACTGGGCGACAGTTCTCTGGGTGGAAGCACCTTATTGTTAAGAGCAGTCAAAGGAAAATAGTCAGATTGGTTTGAGCTGCCAGGAAAAATATAGAAACTCAAAGAATCACTCTTTACAACCGTGGTGAGTAGAAAAACATCTCAGCATGCATAAAACATCGAATCCTGGGGTGGATGAGCTACAACAGCAGAAGACCACATCAGGTCCCACACCTGTCAGCCAAGAGCAAGAATCTGAGGTTATCATAGGCATAGGCATAGACTCACCCAAACTGAACAGACTCAACCAAAATCTCCTGTTTTTTCCCCAGTCTTCACCTGTTCAGTGTCCAGCAACCTGATTGGCTGACTGGATAACTGCATAAATGAGCAGGTGTACATGTGTTCCTATTAAAGTGGACAAGTGGGGAGTGTACATTTATATTTACACTACCTGTAATGTACACACATTTATTACATCTGGGATTTCATTCCAGTAGACCTGCATCTCCCCCTTGGCCTACAGTCAAATCAGTCCTGTCCAATATGGCAGACACATTGACATATGAAAGCATTGCCTAGAGGGGTCTTTAGAGTTGTGCTGCTAGGGGAGGGGCCTTAAGCACTATTGTAGTGTGCCCTTGGGGACACTGCAGCTGTAGTAGAAGAGCGCTCCATTAGAGAGTGGTCTTTAGGTGTGTGCTCTTGTAGAAGAGAGAGGCCTTTAAAACTGCTTGCTGCTTTGGAATGGGACCTTTAGGGCTGTATTGCTGATAAGAGTAGTCTTTAGGATTGTGCTGCTAGATTAGAAAGGGTGTTTCGGGCAGTGAAGCTCTACTACCGAGTTGTCTTTAGGGCTCTGAGGCTCTGTTACAATGTAGGCTTTAGGGCAGCTGGATGCTGTAAAGATGGACCTTTGGGGCTGCTTGTGGCTATAGATAGACGGATGGAGGTTTGTACTGCTAGTAAATAGGAACTTTTATGGCTGTGTCTCTTTAGTAAAAAGGGGGGGCCTATAGGGCAATTCAGATCTACTACATAATAACGGATGCTCCGAGGCACTATTACACAGTGAACTGTAGGACTGTTGGATGCTATAGAAAGGGTCCTTTACACCTTCTTTCTCCTGTGGATAGGTACCTTTAGGACTGTGTACCTCTAGTAAACAGGGGCCTTTAGGGCTGTGTATTTCTGTTAAAGAAGGACATTTAGGGCTCTGTACTTCATGAAAATTGGGGTCTTTGGAGACTTATGCTTCTAGTAATAGATTTATGCTTAAGGCCTGTACAACTTTAATACAGAGTGGTTTTGGGCACTGTTTCAATTAAAAATGCCATTAGGACTGCTGGCAGCTGTAGAGAGGGCACTTTAGGGCTGTGCACCTCTAGTGAAGAGTGGATGTTTATGGATGTTGAGATCTACTACAGAGTGCCCTTTAGGGCTGTTGGGTGTGTTGCTTTAGTAAAAAGGGGCCTAACAGGCTCTACAACTTTACTGGCTCTGCAGCTGTATTACAAAGGCCTCTATTACTCTGGCTGCAGTGGATAAGGATCGTTAAGGTTGTACGCTTCTAGTAAAGAGGAACCTTCAGGGATGTGTATACCTAGTAAGAAGGAGCCTTAAGGGTTATACAGTTTTAATACAGAATGGCCTTTAGGGCTGTGCAGCTCCATTATAAAGGCCTCTATGGCTGCTGGCTGCTATAGAGAGGGATCTTTAAGGCTGTACACCTATAGTAACAAAGGATCTTTAGGGTTTTGCACATCTAGCATAGAGGGACCTATAGGGCTGTACAGCTTTACAACTGAGTGGCCTTTAAGGCTCTGTAGCTCTATTACAAAGGCCTCTAGGGCTACCAGCTGCTGTGCCAAATTCATGCTCTGCTGGCTTTATACAGCCTGCTGTCTCATTTTTTATATTGACCTTGGAAACGTATGAAAGGTAATGTTAAAACAGCCTGTAGTATGTCATTAACAAGCCTGTTCACATTACATAGCAGTGTTAGTATAATGTAAGGATCTCTTCTAAGTGCACATGTAGAACTAGCCTTATTCTCCCAGAATCACCAACTACAGAGATGTGGGGAAAAAAGAAATGGTAATGGAAAGCACAAGGTTGAAGAGAGATGGGAGACCCAGTGCATTTTACTCAGCGGAGATAAGCCAGTGATTTCTTTATAAAGAAGCTTCGACAGTACTGTAGGAAAACATTGACTTACACTTTACATCACTTTTATGGCACAAAGCTAAATATGCTATTCCTGTTGCAAAGCAGAAACATTTTAAAGTGGGAAAAAATGGCTCTTGTATATATATATATATCAGGGTGTATGTACAGCATCAACAGGACAGAACTCTCACAGCACAGAGAATTTTATTATTTCTGAAATATCTTGTCTTTGTAAAAAAAAATAAAGGCAAATAACTTTTTTTATGTCAGTTGTTAAATCCTGTATTAGTGACCTATAATAATATAATATACTATGAAGTGTCCTGTCTGTTACCTCTATGTTTTCTGCTAGATTTCAATGTAACCTCTGACCTTAATGTATAGGATGGGTAAGCAATAAAATATGACAGGAAGTGCTGTTATGGGAAAATACTCTAAATAATTATTACAAACCTGCCATGTAAATTATAGCCAGCACTATTGTCAGAGTTGCTGTTATAGAATATGAATCAACACCTTCTGACCAATCAGATTTGAGATTGCAACAGTGCCATGGCGTAAATTATATACCAAGGAAATAAACTGGCTTTATAGTGTAGGACAATGCGAAGGACTCAAAAAGGAATACCGTGGCCTGGCCAGAAATTGAGTTTGACACCTGTGGAATAATAGTAGTGGAATAAAAAGCAACTGAAGTTATGAATTGAGCTTTTGGGGGCAACTGTTTACTCAAAACCAATTTTTGCCTCCTGAATGTTTAACTCTTGGGAAATGTTGAGTGGTCCAGACTTGCATTCCTCCCTTCTAGTTTCAGCGTATTCTCTGAAAAATTCATAGCAGTAACTGAATACCATGCTTTAAGACATTTTCAGGCTGACACATGCATAAACAGAAGTAAATAACATCAGCTATGTAGATTTTATGGCAAAACTGTTGCATTGTCTATGATGAATTGTCACCGGTTGATATGTGATATTAGCTTTTGTTCATTTTAAACTCTGCTCTGCGTTATCAGTTCTGTGACGTTCCCTACGGCTTTATTCTCAACCTCGGGGCTGTTCCTGGGTACCGACACGGCAGTGTTTATATCTCTGCTATACACTCTCTGTGATTAAAGCTAGGACGTAGAGAGTATGTGTGTATGTGTATATATAAATGACAGTCTCTCGTCTTTCTCTCTCTCATTTTCTCTCCTTCGTTTACACACACACACACACACACACACACGCACTGAAACTAAGCAGCTGCAAGATGTTACGTCTCAGGCATGGAGTTCTCGCTTACATGTTGGCAGATCCTGATATGAATGCTCTCACTTTCAAAAAAAGGCCTACATGTGCCTGGTATACACACACACGCAAACACACATGCATAAACACTGAGTTCATGGCACCCTCTGTAACACATGTGGCCAGGTTGCTATCCAGCAGCAGCGCTTGTGTAGATTGAATGAAGCATTTAAAGACCAGCGTGGTGTGATTCCAGGACGTCGGTGCCAGGGACTGCTGCGTTTCCTTTACTTTTCTACTCTCTCCTTGTAGTTTTGACTGTTTTCTTTGTTGGCCTGACCGTGGTGAATAGCACGGTGCTACGTTTACTCTTACATTTATTTATGAACCTTTTTGAATAAATTGTATTTATAACAGAAGGGACATTTATTTCACTTTTACTTTTACTAAAAAGCCACCATTTTCTTTTTTGTGTAGCAGGAATCTAAAGAACTAGAGATTTTACAAGTCAATTATACCCAGTTAGGCAGCTGGCATATATAGAGAATAGGAAAGGACGTAGAACTGGCTCAACTGTACAAAAAACAGTTTTTGTGTGATGACGAGTTTAGAAATGAATTTGAAACTTTAACATTCATCGTAAAATTGTAATATTGCTTGACGGTTTTCAGTTTATAAGAAGAACGTACTCGAATATCGGAATGTGTACATATGCTACATTGATTTAAGTAATTAAAATTCAGATGGCAACTTTTCATTAAACAACCGTACTCTATGAAGACTGTTATTATTTGCCGTGTCACCGAGCTAGCAAGTCGAAAATGCTATAAGCATTTCGCTAAAACCTGTTCATAGACAAAAGATTGACCTTCAGTATGATTTAATACAGAAGCCCTATTTCTGTTTGTTTACATTGAGTGGTTTTAATCATTGCTGCTGCTGCTGGGTTTGAAATCCTGTGTAATCACTAGCGCTTTACTTAATCTGCTAGACTTTCTAGGTGAAGGCTGACGATGATATCGAATGGGAGGTATAATACATTTTACTACCTCTACTATCAGTAACTCAGCTTTTCTATTATGAAACCGTTACGGTTGTGTTTAATAGCATGGGGCGTCATGACAGGTATAAAACTATTACATACATATATGAACACACTGAAAGACAGAAAGGCAGCACAATTCATTACTGCTTCAAGTGTTTCAAGGGCTCATTTTTATTTATTTCCTTTTTTTTGAAGTCAAAGTACTCTTCTTGAGTACCAGACTTGCTATACATCTTCCTCCTTTCCTCTTTTTAGCTCTCAGAGAAATATTCCTTATCTGCAACCTCAAATCCGTGTCCTGCTCTCTGAAACGTCCCGAACCAGGACATTCCGCTTTTGCATCCGTTTCTGTTTTCCACAAAAAACACCGATATCTCTATTTGAACACCGTCGGCATGCTGCTCCTTTGACTGCTCATCAATAGGCCGGGTGTCAGCCTGTGTTTGACAGAGCCCGGCTGCGGCACGGGAGTACCATGCGGCTTTCCATCAAGCCGTGCGAAGGAGACGTCAAATAGCGAGTGATTCACTCTGACAGGATTCCGCTCACTCTCTCCTACCTCGTTTTTTTTCTGGCTCTGTCTTCTCCTCCTCTCACTTTTTTTTTTGTGTCAGTCTTTAAAATCGTCTGTTCCAGATTTCAAGTCTTTCTGGCTGAGAGTTTTTTCCTCCCCTTTCCTGTTCCTGCCATCTCTTTATCCGTCCTGCTCCTTCCACTACTTTTCTTTGTAACTCTGTCTAAGAGAAACTATTGTTTCCACCCCATATGCAAATCGTTAGAGCATTTATACAGCAACAGTAATTTTCAGGAAATGACTACCCAGGAAACGAGGGTCATAAACACACCATTAATAGATACTTGTGAATTATCTGGAGAATCTTTGCCAAGGAGCTCTTCATTGTGTCTCTTATCTGCCACTGCAAATGTCAGTAACAGAGAATGTTTAATAGCGCTTAACACGAGCCGAACACAAGCAGGAGTGGGTGAAGTAGCCAAAAACCCTCATTAAAGTGAAAGTACTGATATTAAAAACAAATAATGTCTCCAATCATCCAAATACTACTTGAGTAAGAGTATGGAAGTGTCTGGCTCGCAATATGACTAGCATTTTGTGATTGCAAGCTAGGTGACATGGCTACTGTTAGAAATACCAATGTTGCAGACAAGAGACATAAAATACCAAATCAAACTCAAAAAACTTATATATATAATTTTTGAAATATGAATATGATTTGATTAAAAAAGTAAAAACACATAATAAAAAATTATTATGAACTTTATTGTTTTTCAGATTTGGTTTTATTGATCTAGTCATAAACGTTTTCTAACTCATCACAGGACTATATTTCTATTTAACTAATTATACACTGACTAAAACCGAAACAGCATCCTATTCTCACTAGAAGGCATTGTACACTCTATGTTGTGCTGAATATCCCTCCCCCCCAAAAAAAACACCATTTGAGAAAAATTAAAAAAACTATAGCTGTGAAAACATGGTTAAAAGAAACAAATTAAAATTATCCTTTAAAATTACAAACATTATAAACTTTGAATATTGCACATTTTAACATTCTGCAGTGTGAAACCGGTTCATCTTCTTTCCTTCTTATTTTAGCCTTTTTGTCTTGGTCTCTGGTAGGCGGAGTTGACGGGCATCAAATGGCGCTGCTACAACTTCCGTGGCGGTGGCGAATATGGACCCGTGATCTCGGCTCCAGCACAGGATGACCCGGTGCTGTGCAGCTTTACACGCTGCGTGCAAGCCAACCTGCTGTGTGTTTGGCGACGCAGACTCAAACCCGATGCCAAGGAGCTCTGGATTTTCTGGTGGGGCGACGAACCCAACTTGAGTGACATCATACACCATGAGCTTGAAGGTGAGTCTGCGGAATAGCGCATGAGATTCAGTGTGTGTGTGTGTGAGTGTGTGTATGTCATTTGTATGCCTTGGCTGTTCATTAGTTGAGATGGAAATTTATCTGATATTTTTCACAGTGCTTCCATGTTTGTGTTAAGGACAGGGGTTTTCAAGAACACACTAACTGCTGATGCACACTCCTTTCTACCTCATCTCATTAGAGTCCCTAAACGGATGTTGCAGGAGTGGCCTAATTTCTATTATTACACATATTATGGCTACGATAATGCTAATACTGCATGCGGCTTTTACGACGAGCCCTTATAACCTTCGAAATGGCCTCTTGAGATAAAAGTGGAGCCGTATCATTTTCCAGATGCTCTTCCCCAGGATTTGCAGGACCATAGGGAGACACACAGATGCTAGAGAGAGAGAGAGAGAGAGAGAGAGAGAGAGGGGATGTCGGTATGCAGGCGACTTTGATTTTGCATGGTGTGCGACTCCATAAGTGTTTCATTGAGAGTGGGATCAGCTGAATCTACACTATTTATAGAGCCATTTGCATTATCTCATGGCTCACTGAGGAACATGCAACTATTGACCACAGCTATAGACTTTGGAGGGGGGGAAGGGAGGAAGAAAAAGCCACTGAAATATTACAGCATAGAAAAAATATTGACAGACACTCTCTTTTTCCAGGCAAAGATTTCCCTCAGTCCATGTAAGTGTTAAAATGTCTGTTTGCAAATGTTACATGTTATTCAAGCCAGCAACCCGTCAGGTCGAAATCTCTCCCTGTTGATCAGCTATTGCAATGTACCTCCCACAAGCATGCTATAAAATATTAGGATTTACCTAATAGCATTGGCTGTTTGCTGGTGATCTTTATCTAAATTAGGAACCAAGGATTTGAACAGGGACATGTGAAATGTGGGGAAAAAAGCAATACTGTCTGAGTAGTTTGAATTTATAGGTCACCTCATTGATGCGTTGAAGAATCTTCAATGGCTTGAAGTAATGCTGCATTAGCTTCCTGTATCCTTGACATACACGAAGGTCCCTGTTTGAAAGCCATACACTGTCCGTTGTCCTCCTATATCTAGAGGTGGTGATGGAATGGTTGCTGGTGGTCATTCAGCAAAAGGACTAGGAACCAAGGCTTTCATCAGGGACACATCAAAAGTGAGGGATGAGTGATACTTTCATGGCAGTTGAAGACCTTACTGATGCGTTGAAGAACCTTCAATGGCTTGGTGTACCAATGCATTACCTTTCTGTATCCTTGGCATACATAAAGGCCGGGCTCAGCTTTGCTGGCTTTTAGAAGGGTGGTGGAACATGTTGCTGATCTACAAGCTTGTTGTTTCACCTTCACCTTTTATCTTTCATTTTTCATCTCCAGACTTTTCTGGAAACCACACAGCAATGGTTGGGCATTACTGGTAGGAGCTGTCCACAGGAAGTTAACATGCCTCGGCTTTACTAAATAGATGTGGTACACCGAGAAATATGGACGTACACTACATGGCCTGGGTATGTGGACACCAAGCCAGTCACATCCATATGTGCTTGTTGAACATCCCATTCCACATCCCTTCAGTACCCCGTTTGCTGTTATAATAAACGTCACTCTTTTGGGAAGGCTTTGCGGCTGTGTGGATTTCTGCCTATTCAGCAATAAGAGCATCAATAAGGTTGGCCATTGATATTGGGTTAGGAGGCCTGGTGTGAAGTTGATGATCCAGTTCATTCCAGAGGTGTTCAGTGGGGATGGGGTCAGGTCTCAGTGTAGGCCACTCGAGTTCTTCTACTGCAACTTTGCCAAACCATGTCTTCAATTACTTCGCTTTGTACACAGGGGCCTTTTCTTGCTGGAGCAGCTTTGGTTCAGGAAATGTTAATTCTACAGCATAGAACGACATTCTAGCCTGCTTTCAATTTTGTGGCAACAGATTTGTGAAGGCTCACACTGGGCTCAATGTTCAATACAGAGAATATTTGGGATTTGTTCAATATCAGGCTTTCTATTAATAGAGTTAATAGAGGAGTGTTTCATATAGGAAATATCATCTTCCTTGTTGACCAGGAAATTTGGGGGTTGTCTTTTTGTAGCCAAGAGACAACTGATAGAACGTCTGGGTACATGGGTGGAACTGTAACCAGGAATGTGATGTTCTTCTGGCATAAGGCACTGTCTCCAGACTCAACAACGGAGTGCAACGGGTGATGACTCGCGCCTCTACTGGTCTGACCATTCAAGGCTTGAAGATGTGATCTGTGGGATTGTAACCCTTGATTGGAATCGAGTCAAGCCCTTGAGTTCCTCATGGCTCCTGTGTGGATGAGTGCTTAAAAAACAAACCAACTGTCTGAATGATATAATGCTACCATAATTATTAAAGGTTTGTAAAGAAGAAGATAGTTGGTGACTCACCACATTAGCATGAGGCTCATCTACCATGCACTTTCCGACAAACAGAACCTCTCATGTTTGTAGGCAAGTTGGACATTGTACAGTGAGGTGGGTGGGTTCTCTACTGTAGAAACACACACCGCTCTCTCTGCACTGTAGACTTTCTGCTGCGGCAGGTTGAGCGTGCCCAATGTGCATGGGCTCTGGTTCTCTTCTTGGCAAGGCAGGATGGAGAAAGAGGGTGCTTGTCTTCTCTCTTTCAAGAGAGCAAATGGCTAGGTCAGTGAGAGAATCCAGTGTCTGAGTCCTTGGCCGAGAGCAGCAGTGCTGGCTGGCTCCTTCACCTGCCGCCTGCTGCAAGTGTTCGGAATTCTGCAGCATATTCAGCAAGTCAAGTCGAGTCAATTTGCAAGTCAGTCAATGAGTGCAACTGAAGTCTGAGTCCTCATCTCTGGTTATTTCATTCACACAGTGAAAATTGGTTGGATTTATTTATGCTCACCGCAGTTTACAGACTTATGCACACACACTTTTGCACAACACACAACCGTGTGGCTTAGCTGCACTGAGTAAATGACAAGACAAGGTTAAGTTCAATAATCTTTACAGTACACCTCTCTTTCCTGTCTCTCTATGCCATATTCATCGATTGTTTACAGTGGCAGAATAAAAGGCAGATAATATCACTCTGTAATAATCCCATTGGAGCAAAAGATGATGTGAAGCCTCAAGTCATGCCTTTCAGCCTTTTAGCATGTGCCATTACTTATTAGCCTGGGTTACTGTCATGCCAGGCATGTCTTGCTTGTCAAGATATTTCACAAGATGTGGGCATTAGATTTATAATGTAAGAGTAAAAATCCTAGGGTAGATTTTGAACACGCATTTCCCCCCAATTTCTTTCCTCAGTCATTTTTTTTTTCCAACTCTGATCTCATGAAAAATTCCTACAAATTTAAATTAGAGAAGGCAATGTGCTTGACTTTCATAAAAACATATCATAAGAAGAACTACAGACTCTAACTAACTCTGCCTAAGCTTGTGCCCTTTAACCTTCATAACCTTTAAATAAATTGTTACAAATTTGCAAGGAGGAAGTACTTTATTTTCCAATATCCAATAAATTTGAGGAAGTGCTAATTTTAGCAGTGTGCAGATGTAAGATTTTATACAAACCTCCTAACTGGACCGCATATTATAAAAAAAAAGGCATCATGCAGCACAGACAGTCACAAGACCGGGTTACATTCCTTTTGTTTTGTACTGTTTGTGGTTGGCTAGTTTGCAAGCTAGCTAACTGAGCAACTACAACCCAGCTAGCTAGCACCCAGCATGGACAGGTTAGAAAAACTCTCACAGTGGAAAAACTTTGGGTATATATAATTGTGTTACTACACATGAAGTAAGTTGGAATGAAAAGTATTGCATTTATGAAGCAAAGGTGTTTTCATTTTTACCTCAGTATCGCTAGCTATAGGTAAAATGGTGGGCTCTATACTGCCCCAAAATCAGGATGTTTTCATTGCTAATCATCGGTCCTTATTTTGGTCATGGCTATAAGACAAAAATTTCAAAAACTTCAGATACACTAGGTACTTCGGTTACATTGTTGCATAAGCACTTTCACTCTCTCTCTCAAATCTGATTTAAAAGAGAAGAGGCACTATATGGTGTAAGCAGCCATTTTGATATGTTATATGTTAAACTTGTAGGAATTTCAAGTTCTTGTTGTCTTTTTTTGGAAGTCAGAAATACCAAGCTAGGAGATTTAGTCAAATGCAGCTTTGGTTGAAAAAAAAAATAAAAAGCACCCCTTGTATATCAGCCTCTACCCTTGTTTTCCCACACTCCTGCCCTTTCAAGTGACCTTTGTTGAAGGGGTCAGGGGAAGGGCAGGACCGTGAATGGAGCCCTGAGCATCACCTAATGGGGGGCTTGCACCCTGAGCTGACCCTCTACAGACTAGCGCTTATCCAGCTATTGAGAGGCTTAAGGAGGGAAGTCCAGGCTTGGCAGGCAGAGCTGTGTGAATGTGTGTGTGTTTATAAGAGAGAGTGAGTGATAGTGTGCAGTCAAAAAGCTCAGAGATAAGACACTGGGTATTAGACAGATTGGTGAGTTCAGGTCATGGAACGAATTAGCCACATTGATAATTCGCATTTATTTGTGCCTAGTGCTGTTGATGAAGATGTCATGGCTGGGTGTATAATGAAAAAAAAAAAAAGGTTTGCCATTTTTTTTGTTGATTGGTAACAGGGTTTTGATTCCTCATGTACAGAGTCAGCCAAAACCATGCATACACACTTCAGGAAAAGCAAAATTTGGATAAATATTTTAATACAAAATTTATTCAGACATCACGAGATAAATACAAGTTACCTTTGGTCTATGACTACAAGAGGTAGTGGTGGCCATTAGCTTCCAGACATTTATGTGTTCCTGAGGTGTGTATACAATCTTTAGCTCTGCATATTAATGCATATATTATTTAGTTTAGATTAAACTGGATATTATGTTAAAATGTTCATTATTGATATCAGATAACAGCAAGGGTTTTGACTTTTTTCTTCAGCATAAGCACCTCCTGATTGCACAAGAGTGTAGCATTTTTCCTACTAATTACATTAAACCAATTCAATATTTTCATGATGCGTTATACTGGCCCTTGATAGTGAGTGCAGGCTTACACTCGTCAGTCCTGTAACATTCGTTTTGCTCTAATTTTCATTGTAGTTGCTGAATAATTCGGAATACTTACTGAATAATGCGCTTTATGATTAATAACCGAATAAGCTCTAAGTGGTTGAATGGATTGCTACATAGCAAGTCACCATTTTACTAATAATGTTGTTATTAATGTTTAATTATTATTAAAGCACAGCTGTTGAATACTGTGGTCGAATTCTTAAATATGACTGGTTGGTGAACTCCAGAGGTTTACATTAATGTGCTCATTCTATGTTAATGTTTCTATATGCACAGAAACCCGTATGACGCATTAGAAATAATTAGAAAGCATCTCTGATTGTGAAGTTTTCTGTGAGGAAACATTTATTCAGGAGCCTCCAGTGTCAGTGCTTTGTAACAGTCAAGGTAAAGCTGCAACTTTTCCACCAAGACGAGGTCTTCATGATGGAGGACTTTGGTGGCTTTTTTCCCCCCCCTAGCTTATATAATAGCATTAGTAATATTTTACGACTTTTCAGAAGAGTCAGGATGCTCACTCTGCACTGCATCCTACTGCAGCCTCAGATTCTTGTTCTCCTGATGTGGTCTTCTGCTATTGTAGCCCATCCACATTGAGGTTCGATGTGTTGTGCGTTCTGAGATGCTTTTCTTCTCACCATGGTTGTAAAGAGTGGCTGTTTGAGTTACGGTAACTTTCTTATCAGCTTGAACCATGAGCTTTCTCATGGAAGGACAGTCCCACCTGCAGAACTGACGCTCGCTGGATGGTTTTTGTTTTTCGCACCATTCTGTGTAAATACTAGAGACTGTTGTGTGTGAAAATCCCAGGAGTTTCTGAAACACTCAAGCCACCATCTAGCTCAACCACTGTCTGGCAATAGCAGCCACGGTCAAAGTCACTGAGATCACATATTTCCCCACTCTGATGTTTGTATGAACTATAACTGAGGCTCTTGAAATGTATCTGCGGGATTTTTTACAGTGCAACACGATTGGCTGATTAGATAATTGAGCACAAATGAGCAGGTGTACAATAATATAATAGGTCTTCCTATTAAATTGGCCAGTGGTTGTACATTACTTTAGCTCATACTTATCTCCCCACTCCAAACATCATAATCATCATGATGAGTAGATCTTTGTGGCTGAGTATTGCACTGATGGAATGGAGGCGAAAGTGTTTATGTTTAGACGCTAGTGTTATTTGACTCGTGTAATCATATGACAAGTGCGCGACATGCTTCTGCAATCAGAAGTGCTCAAGGTTGCCGGTGACGCACCAGGAAGCTAGGACGTGCCCCCAAGTGTGTGTTAAGTGGAGTTTTGTAACTCACTTGCTGCTCCGAATGCAAATGGAGAAGCAATATTGCAACAGCGCAGTGGTTTTATTAACCTCGCCTGAGTAGACGTTTGCGAGCTGAGACGTCTGTCAGCGTTCACACATTTCTCCTGCCGTACTTGGATCGAACTTTCCCTGAATAGCGCAGTTCATGAATATCAGAGCAAAAATAACAAAATTAAACAAATAAATAAATCAATCAAGCTGGAAGGACCTGGGTCAAGTGTGCATTTAGACACTACTGTAGTGTCATCATTCTGCTCATAAAATCTTCCTGCTCATAAATGACTTTTTCATATACGACCCAGGTTTGAGAGAAGGCAATATAGTAACCATGTAAAGCTATATTACTTCTCCATGACAGCCAGTCAATTTTCTGCCCCTTCAGTGTATTTGTACCCGAGGTCAATGAGCCAAGTAGAGGATGAAATCATGTTGTCCCAGAATTTATGGAAATAATTCCGCGTCTTCTGGCGCTGTAGTCGTATTTGATCCGAGGCTCTCGAACAGAATTCTTTTACAGGAGCCATTTTGATTTTGGGTCACTGATGATGTGCTATCTATTATAGTGAAAACCTGAGCCATAAATGAAATACCTTCACCACATGGTCCTTAGTTTCCCTTAGTCCCCAAGTGTTACAAAGCAAATGTAAACTGGAGGTTTTTAGTGAAAATGATAACGTCTACTAGGCTAAAAGACAATGGACTCAACAGCTGTAAGGTTTGTATCAGTAGCCATCACAAATTTTACATTGGGAAATATGGAATAATTGTCTATTTTTACTTAATGAGCTTGATGAACATGCATCAGTGAATGCTTGAACATAATCTGTATTTATGACAATATGTTATAATAGAAGATGATTTTAAAGAACATTACCACCCTGAAATGTTTTCAATATCACAGCATTCTGTCAATGCTTTATTAAAGGGTGTCACATTGTACAATTTGTCCATTTATATTTACGTACAATGCTGTAGAACGTCGTCAACAAGTTCCTGTTATGACCGTTATAAACAGTTATTCCCTCACCAGTCTGCCATTTTTTCTCTCTCTTGAAGGCAAAAAAAACACAGCTAGTGATGCTACCGAGAGACATCAGGAAGTCTTCTGGTCTGAAGACTTCCCCATAGTGGAAAACTCTCTGATACAAAGCACTGGCACTGCTGGCTCCTTCCAAAAATGCTAAATAAACACCTCTTTTCTTGCAACTGGAAAGTCCCTGATAGCTTGCTTTTATATAAGAACATATTAGAACGAGTTCATTAACATAGACCTGCAGGTTGCCTTGCAGATGAATCAACACCTTTTGTCCAATCAAAATCAAGAATTATCATGATTGTTTCCTTCTGAATATTACAATTTGTCAATTCGATTGTGGAATTAGAAATTTGTTTTTTTTTAATTTGGCAACATTTGGTTAATGTTTAGGATTTGTGTCACTCACATTTCTAGCCTTTGGCTGTAATTTACGCCGCGCTGTACCAGACACCTGACGAGGAATTGATGAGGAAATGAGTCGTCATCCTATACTGACTTCCGTTCACGCACTTTCCATGTCAGTCTTTAACTCTGCCTGGTGTTCGCGCAGATATTTTCCTCATTAATCGCAGTAAAATTCTCATGCAAAATTCTGAGTGTTAGAGACATTTCTTTTAATGCAGCGAGAGTGTTCGAGTGTTTCACCCATACCACTGATCTGTTCTCTTTATCCTTCTCACAATGCCAGTTTGGCCTGACTGCCTCACTAACACATTTTCAGCTTTGCTGATTGCTTCCACATTGTTATAGTCTTTTCGAGCGCAGACTTGCGCTTTGACAATCTTTGGCAATCTCAATATGCAAACGACACCAGATAGCGCTTAAAGCTGATTAGTAATTACTTTATGATCTGTTTTATAATGTTAAACATTTTACAAGTAAGAAAATTACACGATGTGGAAAGGCATGAGAGTTTAAGGGGTCAAATTAATATAATGTTTTAATATAAATGACTGATATCGGGCTCATATTTGTGACAGGTTCATTCGCTCACACCGCAAACAGTTCTGCCTGAACTTGACCCCAGTGCTTTATTATTTGTGTCAGTTTACAGGAAACTAATGGTCACACTGGACTGATGGATTGGCGATAACAGGCTTCCGCTGTAGCTGTAGTTGTATCTTTCACTAATAAATGGTCCTTACCTTTTCTTCATCTTTCTTGACTTTTACTTGTTGGAAAAAAGCTACAACTCATTTTTCAAAATCTAGTTACTGTTGTAAGTAATATAAATAGCTCGCTTCATAACGCTGCAAGAGTGCAGCGCCAAGAGTTGGGAAAAATGAATTAAAATTCGAGATTTTTTAAAAGCAGAGTTGCTAAGAAAAAGCCCTGGAGTGTTTTTGCTTTTACATGTGTAAAAGTTTCTCTTTCACTTGATAATCCAGGAGAGCCCCGGAGTACAGCCGCTCTGCTCCTCCAAAGCGTGTTGAGGTGGGTTACAAGGATGCTCACAGCGCAGCTCTAGGTAGAGAGGTATCGGGCACGTCCCAACGGACGGAGACCCCGGGGCAGACCCATAACCTCCGGAAGAGATTACGTCTCACAGTTGGCTTGGGAATGTCAGAGGAACTTCCCGGATTAGCGGGAATCTGTGGCCAGGGATAGAGACGTTTGGGCTGACCTTTGCAGTCTGCTGGCACTGAGATGAAAAGAAAAGAAAAGAAAAGAAAGTATAATAAAAGAGAAATAGAAAGCAGCAAAACATTACATTTTAAGGTCGTAGAATTATAAAATACAGACAAAAATAACAAATAATTAAATTACATCAACCACAATGAATGGATGGATGAATGGATGGATGGCCAATTACATTGGAATTTGGAGATAAAGTTTTGACTGTTTCTCCATAAACACAATTCATTTTCCCAAAAATGGCTGCTTTTATTTGGAAAACGAAAGACTGAAATTTTATCGAGATTCAATTTTGATTACTAAGGTTTGGATTTAAGAATATTAAGCTACATTAATACATAAATCAACTGAAGTACTTCAAAGAAAAATAGTAAAACTAATATTTTTTCTCTTTCTCTCTCTCTCTGTGTTTGTGCGCGTGTGTGGTCACTCCGTCACTGGCAGTTTAGGACGTACTGTGCTTCCAGTTTACACTGTTTTAACAGCGACTGTAATCTCTCCAGATTTGTGCAGTTGTTAAATTCTCTCTTGCCGTTCTCACATTTCTCACTGTGTGCTCATTTTCAAATACGTCTCCGCTCCCTCCCCATCCCTATACCCCTCCTCCCCAAGCTGTTGGGGACACAACCATTGTTTCAGCGAGCTCTCTGTCATACATCATGGCCTAAATATAGATCTTGGGCAAATCAATGTTCGAGAGGGAGCACTAGAGGAAAAACACAAGACTCTTCCTCTTGTTTATCACGTCACCTCCCTGTGCACCGGCTGCCATGTTTGCTCTAATGAGCCACAAGTGGGTTGGCACTCGGAGTGACCTTTTTCTGGCCAGGAGTGAAGAGTAGAAGATGAAGTACGTCGTAAAACACTTTGCATATATGGCCCTTAGTGCCATTTTGACAACACAGAAAATGACTTCGGTGTTCTCATGACACCAGTGTTCAGCTGCTTGACCTGATAATCGCTGATGATATTTATAAGACTTCCATGTTGTATTTGGTCAATAATGAATTGAAGCAATTTTTCTTCACTTACAATAATCAAAGGGTTAGGGTTAGGGCTAGGGCAAAAGGACTTCCTGTTTACATCTGTAGTGTATTTCTTAATAATCAGGGTTAATGGAGTGTCAGTTAACGGCTCTTAGTGACACCCTTGTAGGATCTTTCCATTGTACAAACGCAAACCTGTGACTGTAACATCGGTTTCGAACGAAGCTTGGAAAGTCTTCTTTCATTGCAAGAAAGAAGAAGTGTTGAACCTGTGTCTCATGTAGGTAGATTTGTGGGGCATTTTTTTCCCAGGTATCCCTGGAATCAGAATAAGTTGTTTTTTGGAGTTAATCCTGTCCTCCTATGGTTTGACAATACCTTCCCGTTATTTTAACCTGCGCTATACTATCACAAAACTAGTAAATATAGAACAGAATTGAATTTGCGTTATTGCATTATGAGAGCATATCTTTCATCAGATGGAGTTCCTGCCGGTGCTTATTCCCGCTCTCGGGAGTAGTAGTATCGATCCCGTGGTAATTTCACCTGCACGGCTTCAGGAAGTGGAAATCTCCCCTCTGCAGTGTCATTGATTGTGTTTGAATTTTTTTTCTTTCCTTTTTTTTCTTTGGAAGGGCTCTGGCTCTTTTCACGCCCGTTTGATACGTTATCATTACCTGCGAAGTTGGAAGGCATCCTAAACCCCAGATGAATCAATACACACACAAAGCAGCGATCAAGGTGGATTAGCCAAACATCATTCACTAGACAATTTGACAATAGGATAACTATCAGCAATATAAATTGTTAACTGATTACTTAGATGTTTCCACTAATCTTCTGAACAATCAAGAGGCTTGTTCATCGCCTGCGTATTTTGAGCAAGTGAATCCGGTCCCTGCTGCCCATTAACATGTCTCCAAGACGGGATCCCTCAAGGTTACTAACATGCTAGCAAGCTTCGCAGAGAGAAGTGACCTTTCTTTAATGAACCTTTAATAAAGAGCTTGTGTGTCAAAATAGAGTTTTCGATGGCTAAAAGAGTGCACTTGGGCTCATGGACAAAACTGCTTTTTCATCTTTTTCATCTTCGGTTCCCCTTGGTCCACAGTACTCAGCTGTCCCATGTCGCAAAATTAGCTTTACGGTGTATAAGATGTGAAGAAAAACATATCACCGCAGAGAAGTCATGAGAAGTAGGATTCGTTACATACATGATGATACAATTCATTTCTATTCGAAAATTCAACTATATTACCTACTAACCAATAACACAGGACAAAAAAACACGAGGCTACATATAATTACTTTAGTAGGGTCGCAATAAATTTTACTTCACATTTTCTTAATATTTACTCAAAGGCAAAAAAAAAAAAAAAAATACCTTTGTAGAATGTTTAATGTTAATGTTAATGTCTTACTCTTAGTCTTTCACTGCCAGTCTCTAAAATCATGTTTATTGGCTAAATGTCTTTTACTTTATTTCAAGATTTGTAGCATACAGAGGCTGTTTGCACGCAGTTTACTTATATGTACCACCGTTCCTTTAGTGAAGTCTCCTATTATCACAAAATGGCCACCACAGTAGAGCTAATACTTGCTAGCAAACTATTTTGGTTTTAACAATATATGGCCTCTGGACTAATGTTAGCTTGCATGCTAGCAAATCTGGCTGATGTGTGTTCAAATATCTACTACTATGTGAGGTAACTTCAGCTAAATTGACTACATTTAAACTACCAACTAGAGGTCACTTAGACACTACTGTGAGGTAGCATTAGATACACTAACTAATTACCTACTAGCTAGATATCAAATAGCTACAACTGTGTGAGGTAAAACTGGCTAAACTAATTACTTATTTAGCTAGGGGTTAAAAAGCTGCTACTGTGTGAGATAATAGTTAAATTAGCTACCTAGCTACTAGCTAGAGGTCAAAAAGCTACTGCTGTGTGAGGTAACCGTAGCTAAACTAACTATTTATTTAGCTAGAGGTCAAGTAGCTGCTACTGTGTGAGGTAACATTAGCTAAACTAACAACTTAGCTAAATAAATGGAGAACAATGCTGTGTTTATGTAGTGGAGCTGATCTCCAGAATCAGAATGTGCCATTGCTGTTACATACATTCAAATGTTTTTTTGTTTAAAGTATGTATCAATTTTTTAAATAAACTATCAAAACCATCCAATTATGTATAAGCAAAATATATTACGCATTATCAAGTTTTCAACAGGGACTTATTAGGAGAATTAGCATTGTAGCACTTCTGTTAATGCTTGATGTTTTTTTTTTTTTTGGCAGGCTAACAGATATTCAAATGCATACAAATCCTTTACGTAATTAAGACTCAGATGTAGTACTTAACGGGATTTGATGGCGCAAACTGCTATTTTTTGTCTTTAGGTGCTGTGTTTTTCGTACAGTTAATATGAGATTTTGTGAATCAGTAGAGAATCATTTAAGAGAATCTTCATTTAAGAGGAACCATTTCTGTCCTCTAACACGATACACAACCTGCACAAAAAAGTGAGAGAGAGAGAGAGAGAGAAAGAGGGAGCGAGAGGGAGCGAGAGAGCAGGAATGTTATTGGAAAAGTGTACAGTTTGGGTTATGTGTGTAAAAATGACTCAGAAGGAGAAAATGGAGTCTGAGGACGAGTGAACAACTGTGTACATGTTTGACTTCATTTTGATTTTCTGTCTAACCTGTTGCTGTTCTGCTGTTTCCAAGCACCTGAGCTTGTCTTAATGATCCGGAGATGATTTTGTGTGAAGACAGAGAGGTTAAGATATACAGGTCCTTGTGCACACTTTCACTTTATAAAGAAAAGCCACCAACTGAAAGAATGAATGCTTTGTGTGTTAATATCTCCGTGCCAAAGAGGGAGGAGATTGGAGGAGGGGGATGTATTGACTGGGGGAAGGAATACTTAAGAGAGAGAGAGAGAGTGTGTGTGTGTGTGTGTGTGTGTGTGTGCGTGCGTGTGTGTGTGTGTGCCATATCTGCGGTTGTGCAGTGTTTACAGTACTTGTTGTACTTTTGTTCTTGGATCTGTGTCATAGTCTCATGAGAGGAACGCGGCTCATACTCACTTTGTTTTCTGCTGCAGTTTTGAGCTGCAACTTAATAGGAGAGTTTGGAAATAATCAGCAAATGTGAAAATGAAACAGACAGTGTGCTTGTTCGTTTGGCGTTTCCAGTACCGGCTGAAATTCAAATCACAGATAAATATTAATAGACTCATTCTAATAGGCTATGTTATTGGCAGGGTTGGGAGGGTTACTTAGGGATAAAAATGTATTCTGATACAATTACTAATTACCTGTTAAAAAATGTAGTCAGTAATTACCAGAAGATTTAAGCAATGTAATTGATTACTTTCCGTTACTTTTGGATTACCTCAATACCAAATATGCAGATGATGAAACCGTTTTCTCAGCTGGAAGGCAGAACTTACACTGTACTGTGATGTTCCTCTTTTCTGTTTTAAAGACAAAATAATGGTGGATTTTTCACCCAGTGAACACATTTGTTCACCCTGATAATGAATTGGTGACAGTAAGATTAGCCTCCACTCGAGACCAAGGTGGTGATGTGAGACTCATGAAGTGTTGCGCGCACATGTGCATGTGCATATATCGTTCTTATTAAGGACTGCAACAATCCCCGTTTTTTTTCTGTACCTGTAACGGAATAGTTACCTTTTTTCTGTATCCTAATTACGTAACGCCGTTCCATGTATTCCGTTACTCCCCAAGCCCGGTTATTGCTTTCATAGTAACAGCTAATTCACAGGGACTTGTTTACTAGATGGTTCACATAATCCAAGGCTAATAATAAATGTATTAAAAAATGAGTTCATATTTAACACGGACGTTTATTCCACATTTATGGAAGGAGTCTCCAGTGTCAGGTTGGTATTATGGGAAAGTCTTCAGGGCAGAACTTTGCACTCTCCGGTTGCGTGGTAACACGACAAACTGTTGGTAACGTGACAAAGCTATAACATAAACAGAATGGACTTCCACAACATTCAAAGTAATTATAAACTGTAAAAAACACAATGAGTTGATCATGAATAAATTGGAATTACCGGAGAACTTCATTAGTATGAGAAGAATAAAACACTTTCGGATGCGCCGTTATTGGAAATGAATAAACGCTGTTCTGGTAACAGTAGTCCCGCTTTGCCCCGTGCGTCTCACCACGCCGTTACTGATTACTTTCCTATAACAACAGACTCCCGAATGTTTTATTCCATACTTACAGAAAAGAAACATGGCTAAGTATTTAGTAAATACGGTTCATGCGGGCGGTAATTGCGCTTCATGGTCGCTTGTCTGTTTGTGAAAACACGCTTCCAGCTGTAAAAGGAGACACTGGAAGTATCACCAGCTGGTTCAGGAAACATGGAGCTCTTGAACGTTAAAATACGTTTTAAAAAGTGGGGTAAAGAATAACACCGCCTTCATCTCTCACTCCTACAGGTCATCGTCGCATCGCTCATCTTCTCCTTTGCATAGTTTGAAACTTGACAGAATCAGATGATATTGGTTACCGTTTAAGAAATCAGATTATGATGCCTGGATTTCAGCCTAAAAGCCAGGTTATTGCGAACATACACCTAGCGAACTTATATATTTATAGTGGATTTAGATATAATGTCAGAAAGCAGTTACTTCAGTGTAAGTGTTTAATTGTAGAGATTTTGCCTGTTCTGTGTGTGTGGGCTGTCGAGGTATGCTGGTATTGTGTATGTCAATGTGTGTGTGTGAGTTTGTTCTTTGTGGTTGGCCCTTGGCTTTGGAGGCTTATGTGTTACAGAAGTCCATGCCCAGAGCTTCTATGTGTCTGGCCACCTATCCTTTCTACGGAAAAAATGCTCTCTCTCTCTCTCTCTCTCTCTCTCTCTCTCTCTCTCTCTCTCTCTGGGGCAGCCACTAAATCCCCAAACTGCTTATTACCTCCTTTCCTGAAGCCAGTCCCAGAGCCACACTATTAACAAAAGGCTATTTTTTATTTTTGGTAATCACTTTACAGTAATAGATTCATTTCCTCCATATTCCACCACTGTAAACTAGTGAATTCCTGATTCATTCTGAATCATCACCCATGTTGGACAAACATTACAAATGTAGCTCACAAAACTCCAACTTAGTCAAATGTAACATTGAAAGGCCTCGAGGGAAATGTAGCTTTACACTACACACTACACAACAGAAGCAGCTTAACTACATTAAATCCTCGATTACGCTTATCTCTTCTGCTAATTACAAATAATAACCCAAAGACACTGCCTGAAGAACATTCTGTTCCTTAATCTGTAGACTAATAAAACTGCCTTAATATCGGTAAAGTAACAAGTGAGCATCCTTCGTTTCAGCATTTTATTTTTTCCATTCATATTTAATTTTTTTTGTTCAAATGAAGTTTAAATACTGCAAAATGTGAACGTCCCACCAAGGAAAAGGTGTATACATAAGGTGCAGCATATTCCAGCCCGTAGTCAAATCCGTATGCTAACTAGAACACACGTATTGGCAGTTGCGTTTCCCTTAAGAGACACAATTCAAATAAATTTGCACAACTTGTATTTGCATTTGCACTTTTGTGCACTGCGATGCACAAATGGCTACCAAAGTTCAAATGCAAATGTAATGTGTGTTTGGAGTCCATTTCATTTTCAGTTTCCGAGCTTGTCTGATTCCGCCGTATCGAAAAATCTCCTCCGATTTGGGATCGGACCAAAATAAACGGCTTTTCGATCTCATTTGCATCCGCACTCTAAATGAGATAGATATAGCGATCGAACACTAGGGGCAGGGAGAGGAAACGAGGAAGTGACGTCTGGAAGCGTTCTAAAATGATAACGATATTAGTATAAACGTGGGATTTTGCCTCGCAGCCGAAACTTGTTTAATGGGTTAAACGATGAGCTGTAAAATGCGTCGAATGTTTTCCCTCCTTTTGTATGCTGTAGATTTACGCAACTTTATTCGTGTCTTTTATGCGACTGGAACTGCAAGCAGATACAAGCCGTTGTTCCCCGCAGGCTCACCTGTGTTACGGCTCTAGGAACTGTAGAATCAGGTTTGCACTTGTCTCAGGTTTGGAAATGGTTAGCATTTTGTGGAATATCGCCAATCAGCGAGGTTAAAGAGCAGGCGTGTGTGCGAGCTTCCAAACGCCGAGGAGTAAAGAGGTCTAGACTTCCATCCACAGGCACGGCTGAGCTGTTGGTATAGCGCACGAAAAACAACACGAGTTAGCGTGGCCTCGTCAATTCCAGTGCCTGCTTTATAGTCATTCTTGGCTGCTGGTGAGGTTTAATTTGGCTAATTAATCTTGTGTTGGACTCACTTTGAGATGATGGCATTGGAGCTTTGGTTATTGGACACATCTTGGGGGGGGGCTCTTTTAAATATTTAAAAAATGTTTTGTGTGTTTGAATTTAAAAGCATTAAAAGCTGACAGCTTGTCAATTTAAGAGTGTTTGGGGTTTACAGTGGGTGCCTGCACTTCAGTGTGTTTCATTGATTGATTTCTTTTGGTGTATAGAAAATGGATTAAAGATTCGAAATGTTATGCTTATGTCATCCCTGAGCACAAAGCAATCATAGAAGTGGGTCATTTTATTGTGTGTGTGTGTGTGTACGCATGCTGGCTGAGGTAGAGCAGAGAAGATAAGTGACTGTCAAATGATGTAACCGTGTTGGATCACTCTACTGGCCTTTCTCTCTTTTCTGTCCTCTCACGATTGTCATAGCTGGCAGAGGTTCAGTCCTTTTGCCTTTCTCCTCTGTCTCCGTTTTCCTCTCTGGACCAACATTAAACAAATCCAAGCTCATGGAAATAATATGAAATCTCCAAATAACACTACCTAGCAAACAGAGAAAATCCCCCAAAATGAAGCTAAGCAGAGAGAAATCCCAAAGCAAACCTAGCGAGCTAGCACTAGAAAAACAAATCCACCAAGCTAACTACCTAACAAGAAAGGTCAAATATAGATAGCGGCTATTATATAATATCCATAAACAAAAGTACCTGGATTACACTTGAGTGAAGCAAGCAATATATATTTCAAGAATATATTCCAAACCAAGCTAAGTAGCTGACACTAAGCAAATCTAGCCAGTCAGAATAGGAGAAAAACTCCAAATAAATACACCTCAGCTAACACTAGAGCAAAACCCCACCCAAAGTTAGCTAGCTAACAAAAGAGCAAATGACCAAAAAATGCTAGCTAGCTAAAATCAGAACAACCTAGCTGGCTAGCGCAAAAGAAAATGACAAAAAAAAATTGCTAGCTGGCTACTTGAAAAAAACCTTCAAAACAACCTAGCTAAGATAGCTCAAACAGAACCGCAAAAGCAAACTAGCCAGCTAGCACCAAGAAACCAAACAAACCAGCTTGCTCATCAACACTAGAGGAAATTGCATGACAATATTCCAAACTAGCAGTGAAATTTCATAAAGCTAACTAGCTAACACTAGAGCAAACAAGCTCTAAACAAGCTAGCTAGCTATCGCTAGGATCATTTCTCAAACAACCTAACATGCTAATATCCTGCTAGGTTAGATATTCTTAATTATGAATTTGATTTGGGTGTTTTTGACATTGGCATAGTTATTTTGACATAGTTATTGTTTCATCCATAGAGCCCACTAGTGCCTTCCAAGTGAACTAGTCTAATGCACACTTTCCATGGATTGGAACACTGTTGCACTTGCTTGCTCATTTTCCGCTTGTGTCTTGTCGGGCAGGCAGCATGCATTCGACTGTAAACGCAGCCGCATTATCTCTCTGAACAAGAGAGCGCACTCAGGGTCAGGTACTGAGTTCACGAAGAAGCCTAAGGGCAGATTTAAGACATGGTAGGTGAGAAAGGGGGTTTAATTTGCATTATGTGGAGCAGATATATTACCGTTGCTGTTCATGTGAAAAATATAAAAGATTATAAGTCTTATAAAATATTAACGTGTTAAATCGTCACTTCAGTTTTTAATCATATATTATTTCTGTAAACGTCTGCACATAATAAAGAAGCCCGAAGTGTTCGTTATTACTGTCAGGCGGTGTTGCCATGTGCATATTTTTCCCTCAGCAACGTTACGCAACATTTGACTTGTTCATATAGGTATCCTATGTAATAATCTATGATTCAAAACCGAAGTGACAATTTTGTCCAACAGTTCAGGATTTTGGATTTTTTTTTCGTATGTCCTAACTATATGAATGTTTTACGGTCTGTTATGTACAGTATATGGGCTGTAGTGAAATAGGAAAGCTATAAGGATTTTTAATACAAAGAATAATGCATTCTGTTATGTAATTGCATGTGAAAAACTAATACACTGCCTTTGCTAAATAAGTACACAGTATTAGGTTTTTGTCAGTGAATTGATTTACTCGTTTAGATTTCAATAAATATAAATTTATGACTTGAGGAATAAAACATGACGACAAGTGCCGCTATCAGGCCCGATGAAAGCCTAGTTACTGTTATCACCCTGAAATCGATTATTATCTTAAAGTTCCGTACAGTGATTTGTCAACAGCTACACTTAATTTAAGAATGTCTTTGGAACATCAGCGAGACAAGCTAGTCCCCGTTATGACTTATAGCAATTATGATGGCAAAATACACTTGTCTCCTCACCAGCCTTTCTCACAGCTATGTTTCTGAGAAACCGAAAAGTGCAAAATCCTCTAAAAGCACCAGGAGACTCCTTCCATGTCCATATACATTTAATAAACATCTCCTTACAGAACAGCTACCATTTCAACAATTTCTCTGCGTTAAATAAGAACTATTTATTTTAGATCTGGTTGAAAAGCGTGGGGGGGTGAATCTGGCAACGCGCGAATCGCTTCCTGTCTGCATGCCCCTTTAGAAGGAACTGGGATTTGAATTACAGCTGTCAGAGAAAATGAATCAACACCTTCTGACCAATCAGATTCATGAATTCAACAGCCTGCATTGTAATAATACCCAATCGTTTTAGAGCTGTTTAGAAAAACAGCATGGCTTTCGTTCTTCACGTTTTACATGATGTTACTTGCAAATATTATTTGCCAATGATTGAAGGGCCAAGAATTTTGTTTTGGGTTTTCAGACATGTTTTGACTGGCCATTGGGCTGGTTTTGTTGTAAGTGTAGTTTGTGAATATGAAAATCCAACATCTAACTTGCTTTTTGAGTGAATCTTTATTTTTAAGCTTCTATTTCTAATTTCGAACCAGATAGAACGTAACAGTTGAACAGATCTAACATCAGCGGGTAAGGATGCATTTAAAGCTCAAACTGCACTCGTGTCTGAAAGAACAGTCTCCTGTAACACGACACCAGAGAGAGAGAGCGAGAGAGAGAAAATCTCAGGAGCTTTGTCTGAGTCACTCCAAAAAAACTATGTAACAGCCCTGACTCTCTGTAATTGACTCCAGATTTGTCTTTCTCTCCTCTTTCTACCCCTCCTTTTCTCCGTCTCCACCTCCTGTTCTTTTCTCCCGGCCTTCCTGTGAGCCGAGGACACTGTACGTCCATGTGCCGGAGAACAAAATTAGTTTTCATTTTATTTGAGTCCCGAAAAGAAGCCTTCTCGCAACAAACTGCAGGCTCTGTCTCATAAATGCCTGCATTCACAAAGTACACGTGTTAAACAGCTATTTTTGTAGCTGTTATTTTCTTGTAATAGTACACGCTGTCCGTATGCGTTTTTATAAAGTTTATTAAAAATAATGCACTGAAAAAAAATTTAAATATGCACTGAAAAAAAATGCATTTTCAAACTAACAAAAGGGAAGAACTTTTTTATGCTGAATGTGATTAGGGATTGCAATGAATGCGCCTCTCATATTACACGCACACGCACACACACACACACACACACACACACACACACACACACACACACACACACACACACACACACACA
>JAQQZR010000017.1:4554076-4564177 GCA_030068235.1 Notoglanidium macrostoma
ATAGATAGATAGATAGATAGATAGATAGATAGATAGATAGATAGATAGATAGATAGATAGATAGATAGATAGAAAGTAATATGTGTAATATGTACAAGTGAATCATAGGATTATTCAGAGAGAAATTTTTAGGTTGCGAAGCGGTCCTTGACAACAAGCAGTCCTTGGTCCATTCAAACACACACAGAGTGCATTTCTGTCTTTCCTAATTTTATACATTGCCTTGACCTACCTTTCTCTATCATACGAATGTTTTGAGCTGCCAGTGTACATCATGGTGTTGTCTTTACAATTAGGCTTTACTTGCTTTTCAAGGCTTTACTGATAGTTTGATATGTTTGGTAATGAAACAGAGGTCTAGACCTTGCTGCAAATAGAAGGGATTGTTTATGACTTTTTGGATTTTTTTTTAATGAAATGGCCACACATCCGTCTATACACATCCACTCTGCATATTAAAATACTGTAACCTTCACTATTGTGCATAAAATGAATGTCTTATTAAAGTGGCATTAGCTTTTTTTTTGTCCAAAATAGCATTCATCTAGTCCATAAACCTCTAGTTCTTATAAGAACAAGAGAAATAAGAAAGTGCAAGTGGTACAGAAACTGTAGAGACACTTAAGAGATATGGCACAAACGAACATCACAAAGTGGCAATGTAGACCATTCAGTACTGTTCATACTCCAGGTCTCTCAGGTTCGCTGTGTTTTTCTTTCTTTGTCAACCTTTTTATTTAGGATTGTAGAACACAGTGGATTTGTGCTGAGGGTGAGCAAAGAGTTGTATTGTAGCTGAGCTTCACAGGGCCAATGCAGGAAGAGAGTGAGAGTGAAGGAAAGTAATCATAGAGCTACCACTCTATACGGCTTTCTTTCCATCATCCTGTGAAGCTCTTCTTCCGATAGACGACATACACAACCCAGACAGCACCTTCTTGATCGTGAATGGTTCAATACCCTCTTCTATTCACAACCTGAAATAACCTTTTATGTGCCATAATCTATATCATCCCTCACCCTGTGCAAAATCAATCTCTCCCCCTACTTCCTTGCTCTCTCTCTCTCTCGCTCTCTCATGAGCTTTTTTCAGAGATCAAAGTTCCAGGGAAATTTATAACAAACACACAACTAAAGGCCAAAGTGTGTCTGCTGCCGACAGCTTTTATTCCAGCTGGATAATGGAAGCTGCGCTGCATGGAAAGCTCGGTAAGACTAGCCCACAAAGACCTGCGCCGAATGCCTGGAGTAGATGATTGGAATCAATTAGTGGACAATGGGTCAGTGAAAGCAGCTCTGTCGTAGCGTAAATGCATCGACGCTGCGCCACTTACTGTATACCTGAGCCATTGAGTAAAGCAGGAACGGATGCAAACAAAAAACAAACACACAGTATGACCTACGAAGTATACTATATGAATGCACAGACATTAGATGTACTGTACACTTGCGCCAATCTAGATAATCTAGATAATTTGTGCCTTATTGACTTTAAGTGATTACTTTAATTCAACCATTCACTGTTTTTCACTAAATTGACACAGCTTGATATCTGTTCACCGCTAACTTGACGTGTGAGGCACATGTTCCCCACCAGATTTCATGATAATGTGGTTTCTTGGACAATAAAACTGCCACTTAGTGTTGCCCAGCTCACTTTTGATAATGAAAAATGGCTTGCCCTGCACACAAACAAGCTGTAAAAAAAAAAAAACCTAACCCAGCACGTCAGCCATGCAACACAGGTTCCATTAGAATCCAGATATAATGAAGGAAACGAAGAGCAATTCACAAGCCACATGCTCGCGAGGCCTAAATGGACGTCCGCTTGCTGCCTCCTAATATGTTATAGAGCGCCATTGTGTTTTCACAAAGCATGCATGCAATTAGATTTCCGCCTGCCATACTAACATTTATACCCCAGTTTGGCTGCCATGGGCTTTTTCCATCTGTTAGATCCAAGCCAGGTTTCCCATGCTTGGAAATCTGGCTGCACTTTTAAACGGAACTGTTTTTTTTTTAATAAGGGTCAAGGAATAGTGTTTAGAACTTACAGTGTTTAAGGATGAGGTGCTACTTCAGTGCAAATGCTAACACTAGAATATTGACAATTTTGTTGCAATAAATTTTTCATTTTGTATGTTATCATTTTGTAATGATAGTGAACAATCATAAATAAAAAGACAATAATGATTAAGACATCTCAGAACTTATCACCAGGAGATACTGGCAAGACTTCGCAATGAACAAGTGGAAACAATGCAGTTTGACAGTCTATAAACAGGAAGTGAACAACTGAAGTAGAACTCCGGTGATGTGGACCTCTGTTGGAGAGGAGAGGTATTATCCTGGGTTATTGAGCCACATTTATATTCTAATAATTTAATCCCTCCCCTTATTACAATGTTAACACTCTTCAATGGGTTGTTTCTCATTCCAGTGATCAAGAAAACACTAAGTAAGTAAGCTGTAAGCGCTGCACATATTTAAAAGCATATAAAACATATGTATAAAGAAAAAAAAGCAAAAATACAAAAATATCATTTTTCAAAAATCAATCTTGGAAAAGTTACACAAGAAAAATGATCACCTTTACCTGGGGATTGAATGTCAACTATTCCTATCGTATGCATATTTTATATACTCGAGCTACTACTTCTACTTGATAAAAGATTTTGAGTTTGTCATCATAAAAAATTACCCTACATGGGACATCTGTCCATTAAGGAGCACCATGCACACACACTTACACTCACATTCACACGTAGGGAGAAGTTAATGTGTATGCTATGGTTTTGGTATGATTTTGGAGGTAGGAGGAAACTGGAGAACCTGTTGGAACCCACATGAACATGGGGAGAAAATGAACAACTCAACGCAGACAATAACCTGAGCTCAGGATCCAACTTGGTCCCCTGGAACTGTGTGTAAAATCTCTTCTAATTCACAAGGTTGTGATTTAAGAAGACAATCAGTTGGAAGTGTGCAAAGAAACCTCAGGTAGCGACTCTTCTAAAAGCTTTATTCATGTCTCCAGTAATAAAAAATATTAACGATTCGGTCCATTAGACCAACACTGACCCACAACAAAGACTGGACTTCTTACCATTTGAGTATCTTTCAGTATTGTTCATAAAAATGAACCTTTCAAGCTGTTGTGAAGACACGACAATAAAGAAAAGAGGAAGCAAGGGCAGAGGGACGGCGAGTGGCTGCCCGACTGCGTCCCTTTGCTTCAACCTTCCTGAGATAATGAGCGCCTGTGTCTCTGTGAGCAAGATAAACATTATTTCTGGCATATTGTGGCCGCCAGCAGCTTATTTATGGCCTGGCTTTTGTGCCGGGGGAGCTAAAAATGCTTGAAAAAATAAAACAGCAGAGTGGGAGCCCTCGTCAGCTTGAGTTCGCTCTCCCCTACCCTACCCTCACAGCGCTACAGGCACTCCAAACGCTACATCAAACGCTCAGCATCCTGGCCTCGCTCCCTGTTAATTGTATACCTATTGTTCCCACGGAGCGCCTGAGCAGGAGAAAATGGAGGTGGGGAGAGGGGGAAATAAGCCTCTGTAATGAGGCCACTGCAGCTGAGTAAATATACTCTAAAACAATATGAACTGTTTTGATGCCTGTCCTCGACCCATGCATGCTGCCAGGCTTATTACGATCTCACCTTGATGATAAATAAGCCCGAGCGAGGTTGTTATGAGGTAAACATGGAAGTTTGAGATGAGAATTGCCAATTTGCAGAGGGAGGCAAGTGAAGGAAGCAGTAGAAGTAGCTTTGGAAAACACAAAAGCAGACAAATGCTCTGCATCTACACCATGAGTGTAAATTCAGAATCCATGTTGAAAGTCATTTCCATGATTTTCAAGTCACACCTAGTAGTAGTATTTCAGTTGTTGGAAGCAGGTGTCTAGGACCCTCTGTGCCGTCTAAGAAGAAGAGTCACATTTAGACAGCACATTTTATGATTTTTAGAAATGTAATTTTTGTACCAAATTTCAAAGCACTTATCTCATAGTCAACACCCAATCTGCAAATCCTTGCTACAAAACAACGAATCTTTCTTTGTCACATTGAAATGGTGCAACTGTCTCCCTTTCCCTTTCATGCCAGTGTCTGACAGATCTAAGTGAAAGGGAATGGGCCAGAGTTCAAATCCCACACTCAATGGGGCAACTTGCCCTTAGCAGAAGAAATATTTACGAGGTGTCATTTTTATTGAGATGTGACTCACAACAGGTTTTCGAGGGCTGCTCTTTCCTTTGACTGACTCTGCCTCACTTGGTTCGAAAAAAAAAAAAAGACAACAAAAACAATAATATTATGTTACTTGTGCCAAAATATGACATTCCATTTGTATGCATGTTACATTGTGGTAGAAATGTTGGTTTGAAAATTTGTTCATTAATATGCATCCTTAGTAACTACCTGGTCAGGGTTGTGATGGTTTAAATGAGGATACTAGCTGTTTATATTTTGGGGAAACAAAAGAACATAATGAAATAAATTCACTGGAAAATAATATGGGCAGGTACAAACAAAAATAACTGCATAAGCAGATTCAAAAACAGTCGAGCACACTAGTTGAGACCAGTTGTGAACTCAAGTGATGTAGCCAAGGTTTTCACAGATCATACTGACAGGGCTGGAATTTCTACCTGTGGGATTGTTTTTAGAAGTGGTTTAAGCCATACCCACTTTGTGTTCATTTCCAAATTCTGACACAGATAGTGTCATTGCTTTACACACCTATGCCTCTATAAGTAAGAGTCGCATTGTTTTGTTGTTTTGAATGCTTCAACAAACTTCCCCAACTATATTTTTCAGTAATTTTGTTGAGCTAAAACAAAACAAAACAAAACAAAGAAATTAGCAGAGGAAGCAGAGGAACAATGTCAAACCAAATACTTCTCCCATGCCAAACTGAACAAAAGGGTCATTACCCAAATTAATAATGATGCAGTCATTTTAACTGTCATTGTTATAGATGCTTTTCAAGTTGATGGAAAATAACTCAGAACCCCAACGTTCTTTGAACCCTAACTGAGATGACTTTTGTTCGTAAATGTACGGTGAAAAGCCCTGTACAGAAAATAAACCAAGATTAAAATTAGGTGTAAAAATAGTAATAATAATAGCATGTACATTAAAACATACTTGACCACCCAGAAACCATTTTAGTCTCTATAGTATAAAGTTCAACAATGCAAGGGAATGCATTGTCAAATCAGATAAAGATACTTAACATTTCTTCAGCAACATAGAAACACATAAACCAGTGATCCGTTTTAATGAGCAAAGTGACTATAAACTAGTTGAAAATGTAACCTACTTGAAAAAAGAATGTATCACCTTTTTGTTCCCTTTCCCCTTGCTGACTCCACATCAGAACCCACCCCCTCTTGCCATATATTCACCAGGTTTGGTCATTTCAAAGCCTGACAGATGCAGCAAGCCACTTTGACAGCATGAATATGCAGCAGAAGCTCACTGGCTCCTTCTGCCCAATGTGTCACTCCCACTTACCATCCGTGCCCCCAAACTAGCAATTGACTCCTGGAACTGGAACCGCCAGTTCCACTTGATCCAACATTGGCTGTCTTCAGGCTCAATGGACTCTGGGGTACAGTGACCCACCACCCTACACTAACATCAGATCTCCAAAAATCCTCTCCTCATACTAACCCAGGAACACTTTTCCAGCATCGTATACCATACCTGGCATACGAATTCTCAATGAAGGTTAATTTGACCAACTGAATCTTTTGTACTAAAGGAAGACTCCTTTCTCCACACACTGTGGGTTCTTGAAGAACCTTTCTATTTCAAATGGTAAATCGCATTCACGACCTATTTATGGCAAGAGTCCTCTACTAACTAACTAGAGGAACAGTAGATGATTTTGTGCCATTGGAAAAGTGTTACGCTATATGAACAAAAATTTATGGTCACCTGAATTTCACTCCCATGTGCGCTTTTTGTACATCCCATTCCAGATTTAGTCCTTCTTTGGTGCTATAATAACCTCTGCTCTTCTAGGAAGGCTTTCCACTCAGTTTCCACTCATTAGTGAAGTCAGGCACTTATGTTGGGCAAGGAAGCCTGGCATGCATTTGGTATTCCGGTTCATCCCAAAGGTGATCAGTGGGGTTGAGGTCAGGGCCCTGTATAGGCCACTCAAGCTCTAACTCCAACGTTGGCTAATCATGTCTTCATGGACCCTGTTCTGAGCACAGTGTTATTGCCATGCTGGAGGTTGTTAGTTGGTGACGATTCCACATTTTTCACCTATAACACCTGTAGCAATAAAAGTGTCAATTCATCATTTGGTTTTCTGTGGAAGAAGGAAAGTTTCTAGATTTTCCATCGCACTTGACGGGAAGGCGATCAGTCGCTTTACTGAAGATTGCTGTACCAAATGGCAGAAAATCCACTCTAGCTAGCTAGACTACATCCCAGACAGCATACTATCTTTCTAAATAATATGCCACTCCCATGGACCATGGGATTTGTTCCTGTACTGTGAGGTACTATACCGGCTTGTGGAAAAGTACTAGTGAGCCATGTATCTAGATAGTATCATGTATTTTCATCTATGGATTATCTTGTAGGCTATCTATACTCTCTCCTAATACTTTTGATTTTCACTTATCACATTTTAGAAAATTCTTCACTTTTTACTCACTACATTTTCAAACACTTCATCAAAATCCATCGATCTTTAGCTACCAACACTTTTATTTGTTGAGGCAGTTTGCATTACGACTTCTTATTAGCATTCCGGTACTTTGTAAAATCCGAGCTTTTATATAGCATGCTAGTTAACAGAAATTTTGGGAGAGTAGCAATAAAGTTGTTGTTAGTTATCTTAGCTAATATTTCTTCTTAGTTCTTGGTGAAAGGGGAATTCATTTACCATCAGTAATGAAATAATCAGTAATTCGAAATCTTTTTTATTTGTTAATCTTCCTTGTACTTTAGATACTTTAAGTAAATTTAGGAGTGTACTTTTCTACCTTAACTTAAGCTAAGAATTTTATTTAGATAAGTAATTGTAAGTAAAGATTCGGGTTTTTTTTAGCACTCTTTATATCTGTTGCTCCAGGTAAAAGTCTGATGAAATGCATACTTAATGAGTGTTTGTTTAAGGTTTAGCATACAGGAAATCTAGGTTTGTTTACCTAGAGTATATATGTTAAAACTCGGTTGTGCATCTCCTGTTTTGATTCTGACTCCAAATAGCACTCTGTTGCACGTGTACTATGAGTAAGACACTCCTAGTTATCATTAATCCTGGGGAAATGAATGGCTTTGGGAATGATTACACATTTACATATAGTTTCCACCTGGAGGCAGATGACACACTTGTAATAACACAATTACTCAAATGTCCCTCACGCAACCTCTGACCGCTAAACATGTCCAGCTTTTAATGGGAACTTACACTGAGGAATCCCTTTCACCTTCAGTTTTCCCTAATTACTATATCATGGCCTGCAGATACTCTTTTTCCACCCAGAAAAGACAGTTTTACACTCTCTCTCGCTTTCTCTCTCTCATTGAAATACACACATATACATACATAGCCAGGCAATGTGACATACACTTTCACTTTCTTTTCAAGTCGCCCAGTACGTCTTTCTGCATTTGTTAATTTATAGATTTTTATAAGTCTGAATGCCTGCTTTTGTAAAGACCTGGTAAAATCGCTTGGAGCATGAGCCTTTTGTGACATCCCTCATTAGCCAGGTTTATATTCTCATGTTTATGTTCTGTCATTGCACAACAAAAGCCTAAATGAGGGTGAGGCGACCACTTGAAAGGGCTGCCCTAAACAGATCATGATGTTTGTACCGCCAGTAAGCTTCTTTGCTCGTTAGACCAATACATTTGAGGCATAACGGTCTAATTTAACCTTATTAAATTTGCAGGCAGGCTCAGGTTCAAGGACAAGATATGAGCCTACTGTAGACTTATAGGGGAAAAAAAACAAGCATTCTGGTTCAAAACAAATTCCCTTGAGCATATAGCAAAGTTACACGTGCATATCAAATGGACTGGACTGAACTGAAAAACTAATCATGTCCTGCCTTGGTCTAGAGACTGTGGGACTGATGTCATTGACTATGCACTTAGACATGTAGTGTTTCATTATAGCTACACAGCGAAACCGCCATTCAGGATTGCTAGTTGTGGTTAGACGTTCTAAGCTAAGCCAAAAACTGCCTGGCTAGCATTCCCTGCCCGACACCACAGGAAATGATACCGACGAGTGACAGTTATATGACTGAAAGGAATAAAAAATGGGAATTATAAAAGTTTTAAGAGATCGAGATCTGTTATAATACGGAAGCAGTCAAATATTTAATGGTCCCGTTTTATAAAAACGAGCACAATATTAACAATACACCAAACAACATGTAAGGAATAAGAAAAAGGCTGGGGGTGTGCTGTTATGGGAAAACGTTCAGTGACGGGAAACAGAGTTACTCTTGATTATTTTCCAACAAGAGCATGTCCTGAAGAAATGTATTTCATTGATACTGCAGCAATTTGAAGAAGAAGTCATTCTTCTATCCATTTATAGTTACGTTTAATATTGTGGAACAACCACAAAACGAGTAAGTTCATGTTATCACATGTTATAACAAACAGTCATATTCCAAACCAGAAGTTCATGTTGACACAGAAGACACCTTCTAAAGGCAAAAATAAACATCTCAAAAAAAGCTTCACATATTTTTTCTACATTTGTTGCATGAAATTAGCTTCATATTAGGTAAAAGATTTAGGACTTTTCTGGCATGCAATCGCTCCACCTTGTCAGGCCCTATCACTGGGATAAGACTGTGTGAGCATACAGTCAGTGATAAGCTTTCAGCATGCACGGAAATCCACCATCTCTCATGTCATCCCATGATAGCGTTAGACATCCTTTGCAAGAAAAAGCAAGAGGAAACACAGAAAACATTGACCCAACAAGATGCAGAATAACACGGAAACATCCACTGCCGTACAGTAGCTAACGATACATGATTTTGCATCACTGATTGCAATTATGCATGCAATTATGATTTTGTGTTATGATGACTCAGTTAAAAATTAAACCATATTTATTTAATAAATCAACTTATGATTCTATATTCATATACTCAATGTGGAACATGGACAGGAATACACTTCACTGTCATACTCAAGGATCATAACTGAATATCATACCTGTTTCCTCTTCAGCCACAGTAAAAGGTCATCTTCTCACGCCTGCCTGTCACCCCGTCCCGGCAGAGGAGGGTCGGCAGCATGAGGGGGGGTTTGGGGCGAGAAAAAACAACAAACCCCAGGAGCTAAAAAAGGAAAAAGAGGAAGCGCCTTACAATAGTGGAGACCTTTGATCCATTGCAAAGGGAACTTCCCCTCAGGGCGCAAAGTATTAATGTGAAAGTGACTACCTCGGCGCACATTTGTTACAGCTGAATAATGGGGCCTAAAATTAGCAGACAATAGTGGGCAGACGGGTGACTCTCACGTCCAGCCTTGTGCAGGAAGGGGGGCGGGAGGTGATTGTATGAAAATGAGTGATTTGCCGGCGCTGGGACTTGTCAGAAGCGGCGGCTGGCCTTCCACGCCATGCTGGATGGAGACGGCGAGCCAGGACTTAGGCTTGTCCCAAAGGGCACATTCTAAACATGGTCATTGTGTGGAGATGGTTTAAAAAATCAGAAGTGTGTACTGCACCCGTGCGTGATGGTGGGTGGGGCTGAGACGTTCTGGCTTTTTTCAACAGACGATGTTTGGCTGATGGAGGCATTGGAGCGTTGCCACTGGTTGGGAAGCAGAATAATGAACCCGTACTTTTTGTACATGTGTAGAGAAGAGAGCGAATTGTCAAATTGTCAAAGTGCAACTATTAGTCATTTATGGAACAAAAGCTGACCTCATAACACCTTTTTAAATCATTTCAAAAGGTTGATTTATTGCTTTTTCACTTTTCACCAATAGATAATACACCTACTGCAAACCTCCATTTCCTTTTCATCCGGTTTATACCTTTTAAGCTTTTGGAGCACTAAAATTAGCACTATTCTTTTATAAACCCT
>JAQQZR010000017.1:4564234-4584219 GCA_030068235.1 Notoglanidium macrostoma
AACTATTAGTCATTTATGGAACAAAAGCTGACCTCATAACACCTTTTTAAATCATTTCAAAAGGTTGATTTATTGCTCTTTCACTTTTCACCAATAGATAATACACCTACTGCAACTATTATTCCTGCTGCAAACATCCATTTCCTTTTCATCCGGTTTATACCTTTTAAGCTTTTGGAGCACTAAAATTAGCACTATTCTTTTATAAACCCTCAACTTGTACCATTTTATTAATCATACTAACTAGCACATCCTCATTTTTTACAGGGCTTTAGTTGATGGTATTCTTTAACCTTGAAATATTTGCAGTAGTGGAAAGAGTACAATGTAAACACAATGACTTGAGTAACAGTACTGCTACAGTAGCAATAATTCACTCAGTAAAAGTAAAGGTACTGAGCAAAAAAGAAATTACCCAAGTAAGCCTTGTCTGGTGAAAAACAGCTTGAGTAATTACTGTACACATTTTATATTTCTACAATTTCCACAATAATTTCAAAAACATTTTAATTTCTTTTTTTGTATGCTTACTTTAACTAAACAAGTGAGCTTGATTTTTTATATGTGAAGAAAGGTAACTTTAACTGTCTTTTATTATTTCAGTAACTTGCTAGTTTCGTCAGTTAGCTAGCTCACGTAATTCATACATTCCTAGCTGCATAGTTAGCTATATAGTAAATATACCCCATACACATTGTCCTGAGCATCACCTATAGGCTGTAGCAACACTTACATATATTTAATGTAACAGACAATTGCTACTGAATATCTTAGGTTTAGGAAAGAGCTAAGTAATGGCATGTTTATGCAGGTTGGATGTTGAGCTGTGAAATGTTGATATCTCAAAGAGTTTTGGCTTGTGTAACACCTACTAACACCTCTGCTTTTGACTAAGCATTTGAAGTGTAGACTTTCAACAGAAAAGTCCTTTAATCTGATTGGGTCTTGAAATTGAATCCTTTAAAATTTTTAATTGGTTTACAGTCTTCTGTGCATTTTTTAAAAACTCTGTAACAGTAATTAAAAAAAAAAAAGAATGTAGAAAAGTGTAAGAATATTTTCTTTTTAACAACTTAAGTAAAAGTACAATATGGAATGGTGATTGATCAAACATATGAACACCATTTTTAAAAATCTGCATAAAACGTTAGCTGTGTAAATAACAACTGCTAATGTTAGCGTTAAAAATAGGAAAAAACACGAGCAAATGGGCCGACTGTGAAGAAACATGTGACTGAAATACGACATACAAAAGAACATTGTTGGACAAGCGGTACATTCATATTAAAACAAACAACAACTAGTGACATTGTTAATCCAACTCTTTGCTAGTTGACGTCACTTCAGTGTTCCTACTGCTGGTGAGAAAGCAAACAGAAAAAAGGCCTTGAAAGTGTGTAGTTCTTGGGGGAACTCCTCAGTGGGTAGTTCTCTAGGGTTGTTTGGTACGAAAGTGCCTTGATTGTACTAGCATGATTAGCACGGTGCACTCTTCCATGCATCTGTAAATCACTCTGGATGAGGGCGCCTACTATATGCCATAAATCTAAATGTAAAATGAATATGTATACAAATAACTACAGGCTTCATGGAAATCTGATTTTTTTTTAAATGCTTACAAATTGTACTTATCTCAGAAAAGAAGAAACTCAAACCACATTTCCAGGAGTGAAAGATCATTGGCCAACAGTTCTGGCTTGTTGCAAAACAAGTTCTGGAAGTCTGTTGCTTTAAAGCAAACTGACAATTACACAGCACTGATGGAAGGAGGAATTGGTGTGGGAAGGTTTTACAAGGCCAAGCTTTAAAAAATGGGATGTGAGCTCTGGTGTACATTAACATCTTTCATTCTTTTTTCCATATTGCAGCGAATCTTTCCCAGGTGTCGAGTGGGAGTGGGGTTCAGGATCAGAGGTCTGAACTGATGGAGTTCTTTTTTGTCATCGTGTTTATTTATTAAATTTTTGTCTCCACAAGGACGTGGGTTGATGGTGAGCATAGTGCGGCTGAGGTGCATGCCCCACTAAAACCCCCCTGTCGCCACAGCAGTAAAAGAAATTACCCCCACTTGTCCCTCCTCACACTTTTAAGAGTGCACGAATAGCCGGGATTACAAGATCTAATTTCGACCGAGTGCTTTCCTCCTGAAAGCGTCTTTACCTAAAAAAAAAAAGTGGAGGGTTGGGGAAGAGAGGTCTTGCTAGTAGCTTGTTTATGTTGGTCGACTGAGAGCTGTTAAATGTTCAAGTCCTGGTAACTGAAGCCAAAGGGCCTGGCTGTAAGTACAGTATCATGTGAGATCCAGGCAGCAGTGTCAGAGAAAAGGCCTGGAGGCAGACAGGCTCCTACTGAGGAAACTTTGCATGACCTCTTGTAATGAGAACAGCAAAAGGTTTCATTCAGGAGGCAGAAAACAGACAACGAGTACAGCGGGAGATTTTAAACGTGGGCATGCCAGAGCTTAAACAAGCAAAAACTGCATCTCCTTTTCATCAAATGCTCCAATTATCACTTGACACATTTTTCTGTTTCATGTGTTTCAGAACTAGAAGGTCCAGGAAGACTAGATTCTTCCACCATTAACGTTACTTTCACAGTCATTAGTATTAATCTTAGCATAAGCGCACTAGACAGCACAGGGCTTATTAGACATAGAATACACAAACAAGGCTGATTAAAACTTCCTCTACCTGTTCATAAAACCTTTGACCATTTATATGATGGTGAGGTAATGATTAAAATACTTAAACACAAACATTCCATGTTAGCAGAGTTTAAGTAGGATAGGGTGATAATTAGCAAGGCTACAGAACCTCGTGGCAATTACATGAGATGTGATAATAGTAGTAATATTATGACCTTTTCTCCTGTAAGTAAAAAAACCCCATCTCTGGTCTGCGCATTATTAAATGTAGTCAAACGTTCAAAGCAGCACCAGTCGCACGGCAATAAACAAAATGAACCAAAAATTAAAGCGGATATTGGTGTTCACAAAGAAATTTTTCCGAGGTCTGGGTGAACTTTGACAGATAGACCTGATGACAAATGCCTGTGCCAGTTGCAGCTGGTTCTGGGTATTTAATAAACATGTAAACAATCCAGTTCACCTCATTAGGTGATTGCAGAGGGCCACTGTGTCCATAAATCACAAGCCAGGTTATCAAGGCCTCTGATCTAAACTATAGCGGGGCGCCCAGCTGTCTACGCCATACAAACTGTGAACAGCAGGCTGTAAAGAATTAAATTCCTCCCGACTAGTTTACCTTTGCCTTCACCAAGAACCAGGCACCATGCACTCCACCGTGCAAATGTGCAAACAGACGAGGGGGGCTGCTCATGTAGTACAGTATCGATTACATTTTACAGAGCTCAGCATTTACATTTTTTTGCACATGGATTCACTTGAGAGAAATTACTTCAAATACTGAATCAGATATGCATGTATTCATTTATTTAACTTTTTCTTGGGTAGTTATTATTGTTTAATGTAGCATGATGTGAAAAGTTAATTTGGTCGCTCAAACAGAATAACTGTTAAACTGTTAAACAGAAACTAGCTTTCCAATAGATGCTGCTTTATGCAGCAAATATACAATTTGCAAAAGAAAAAAAAAATCTGCCATTTTCAACCATTTCTCACTGTTCATAATTTACTGTGAAAACTCAAATTAATAAAATAAATATGACATATTTTACACATTATAATGGTAACACTTGTAAAGTGGAAAAAATGTATCTGGTTTTGTGAACAAAACACGTTCCATCCAACAAAACAATGTATGTATAAGAATGTGTACGCTTTTGTTTTTTTCTCCTTTATTTTTAAATTCATCACTTTGTTTTCAAAAATATCAAAAAGAAGACATTACAGTCTAAGACATTTTAATAATTACTGGAAAATGTTCTCTAGAGCAATACTTAGGTGAAGAACCATTTTCATCTACCTAAAAGAACAATTTCAGGCCCCGTGAAAAACCTTTTGGTTCAGAATTTATAATAAAACAATAATTTTCCCCAAGAAAGATTATTCAACATAATGGAAGCACTTATGATGAGGATTTATTTAAGCTGTGGCCCCAACAAAATGGTTCCATCCATCAAAAAAGGCACCAACCAAAAGGTTCTATAGTATCATGCTGAAGAACTTTATGTTGATAAGCAGAAGACGCATTATTCACTGTATTGGCAAATAAAAAAGTAAAGGAAAAAAAGAAAAAGAGAGTAGTGAACACAGATAAATACAGTTAACACACTATGCACAAATCACACCGTGTGCTTGCAGAGCTGCAACTCTTTCTGCTACCTGTAGGGACTGCAATAAGGATCCTGTAAAAAGATTTTATACAGTGACATAAAATCCTGGGAAAAACCGTTTGATGGGAAAAACATGTACACTTCTGTTTTATGGATGCTCTCAATGTAGCCATCCATCAGCTCTCAGCTCTCCTACATGTGCTTCTCTTTCTCCATTTCCATTACATTATTAGAAATGGGTTCCTCAAGGGTTCCTAGAGGGGTTCTACATCGAACTGTTTCTGATGGGGAAAGCATCTGCTTGAGGGATCGACACAAGGTTCTAGATTTAAGTTATGCTACTTCACTTCAGCATCTAGGTTAATTACTTTTTAGTAACAGCAGGTCCAGAAGTGGTTTATTCTTCTTAATCCATAGCAAATTCCAGGATGAGCATTTTTTAAATTTATTAAAGATTGACATACTTTTTATCCATTTATGGTTACACTTACTGTCGTGGGACATCTCATTAACAATTTCCTGTCATTATTTATGCTATAGCAGCATTAAACAGTAGTTTCCATACAAACCCTTTTTTTTTATTTTTTTATTTTCAAATTATTACGAGTAAAAAATGCACCTTACCATGTGACGAATAAACCTGCATTTGAAAACTCAGAATTACAGCTTTATCTCAGCGTGAAAAGTGACACGGGAGACTCCTTCCAAAAATTGGTAAATAAACATCTCCTTACAGAAAACCTAACAACAATTGCAATTTTTTTCAACGTGGACCAACCACCATACAAGTCCCTTTGTATGTTGTTACTGAAGAAACAATGAAATGGAGAAAATACTGTTACAGAACATTTATCAACCCCTTCTGACCAATCCAAAGTAAGTCAAGTCATTGTGGAATAAGTGTGTAATACTAGACTAGTCTTGCATTTATCACCAAACTGTCTTTCACAAGCCTAGTCTTGAGTTCTTAGATGAACAGTAAGGTTATATTTCATACACTCACTGTCCACTTTATTAGAAACACAACCATGCCATGATCAAAGTCTCAGAGATCATGCTTTTTCTTCATTCTGATGTTTGATGTGAACATTAACTGAAGCTCTTGACCTGTATCTGCATGAATTTTGCATTGTGCCGCTGCCACATGATTGGCCGATTAGATAATGTGCAGGTGTACAGGTGTTCCTAATAAAGTGGACAATGAGTGTATATACAAAATATAGGCCAATGCCTGCTGTCTACAGCATTAAGCAGGCATTTTAGTGGTTTCAGAACAAGACTTTTTGACTGCTGTGCCTTGCATTGTAGTGGTGAAGTTTTTTTGTAAAGGATTAGGGGATAGAGAGCAGCAGCAAGCCTGAGATGACGTGAACCTAACTGCTATTGACAGGAGCCTGGGCCCAAGTCAAGACTTCAGCTCTAATCAGAACAAGCCTTTAATCATGTCAGTAAGAAGAGAGGCTTTCGAGCCAACTCGCCTGCCACTATTGAATTTCCTCTGCATCCAGGTCAGAACATATGGCCACTTGGAAAGAGCACACCGATAAATGTGTTGACACATTCCTACATAAGACAAAATAAGGGACTGAAGACACATGCATGAGAAATAAATATGCAAGACAGACATAAGAAGGACGTGGATAGACGCTCGTTTCAATGACAGCATTGTCGTCATCATTATTATGATCTAGGCAGACCGTGGCTGAGCCGAACTTGAAGTATTGTGTCTAATTTGGGAGGCCTGGCCAGGCGAGGAAGGGGTAATATCCTGGCTTACATCTTTAACCTATTCAGGCAGGATGATGTCATGATTAGAGGAGGAAACTGGGATCCCTCCAAAAGCCAAACACCCTGAAGCTGCAGAGGCAGAGAGAGAGAGAGAGAGAGAGAGAGAGAGAGAGAGAGAGAGAGAAATGTAGGAGGCCATATTTCTCAGTGGTTCCATGCCTGCTCTGTGGTGGGAGATCAAAGCACAACAACACTCACCCTCTGACATGAGAGAGCACATGCTTTAACAGAGGGGGGTGGGGTGTGTGGGGGCGGCTGGCCTGGCAATGCTCCTGCTGCCCCTACCTCCTTGATCTCGTCCTCTCATCCTCTGGCCCCTTTGCTCATCCGTGTCTGACACAACATGCTATTTAAGATACGTGGATTGGCTATACCCCCTTGCAGCCCAAGTCCAGTTTTCCTTTCAACTTTGGACCATGAGTTGTTAAACAAACCAGGCTGAGTGTCCTGCCCCGCTCTGGAAAGGTGATGAGGTGATCCAGAAAGAGACCAAAGCTTAAAAAAGGATGACGTGCCTCTCCAATTGCGCCAGGGCTAACTCGAGCCAGCAGTACAAGCATGTCTGTTTGAGACGCTATCCGTTTTAATTACGCTTCTCAACCACAGTAGTCAGAGCGAATGAGTGAGAGTGTGGATGTATGATGTATAGTTCCTGTTTAGGGTTTGGGGAATGCATACATGCAGGCCCTAATGGACTGCTGGAACAATGCTGAAACAATTGAGGCTTTCTGCAGAGCTACTTATCAGTCCTCCCTCAGCTGAAAGTTCGATGGATGTCAGCCAGAATCGGCGCAAGATTTGCAAGCCGCTCCCATGAGACACAGGGCAAGCTGTTAAACTGTGAAATCGGCTGCACAAAAAATCCACAGTTGTACAGAGTTGGTGGGGGGTGGCTGCTACCACAAATGGACTATTCTCATCAATGACAAATTTTCCAGACTTGCCCCGTTAAGCGTCTTTTTGTTTTTGTCTGGTGTGAATAACTGATGCTATGGTAAGGCAAGAAACTTTTCTAATGAGGAAGAATGGAGGATCTGCTATCCTAATCTGGGTAGATGCCTCAGGGAACACATGCAATTTATGACTAAGGTCATGTCCCCAAAATTGCAGAGGCGCTCACACAAGCAAGGCTATTTGGTTTGCAGTTGTTAATTAAGAAATGACTATTGAATCACAATGAAACAGAGAAGACACATGGTCTTCCAGTCATTGACTCAGGCAACCACTCATGCTCTGACTTCAAAAATATGCATCTAGACTGACATTAATGAATAGCTCACAGAATCATGTGCACCTACAAACAGCAACTTGCCCACCTTTGGCCTTACCTTGTATGTTTTGAGCAAGTCTGGTCCTGTTTTAGAGGGAGGACAGCAACAGAATCACTTCAGAAGGTTCCCCCTGCAACACATAACTGCAGCAATCCTGTTATTACCTTGAGGTGAAATATGTTTTTACCCCAAACTAAAACAAACAACACATATGTCTTCATCTACATGACATCCGAAAGGCGCAGTGACCCCAGGCCAAAGTGGATCCTGATTGGTCCTTTCATGCTGACCTGCTTTGGTCGCATGCAGGTTCTTGTCATTCAATTAGAAGCTGATTTACACCTGAAAAACCAAGTTCAGTGGCTTTCTTTGCCATGCTGTTCAATCTTTTTAGTCTTGACAGTTTCCTAAGGCACAGCAGAAGGCTTGGTGGTTGATGCATGGTGCCCAGTGCTTCAGCTGTAAACGTAGCTTCCTTTCTCAGACGTAAATGTTTATGAGAAAACCACAAAGGCAACTAAATGTGAAGTCAGGATTTTAGCTATCAAGTCAAACCAAGTGAAGCCAAAACCAGAATGGAACTGTGTATCTTCTTGATTCTCATTTACACTAGACGACATTCTCGGTTGGATCCTAAATCCAAACACATTTCTCCCGCCACACGTGCCAGAAGGCCTGTGTTTCTTTAGGCCCTCTTTAGCTTTCCCTCATCACTAGAGGCGAGGCAATCGACTCAGACTCAAGCCCCCTGGTCCTTTCAGTTTCTCCTGACCTCTCGCATGTGCTCAAGATGTGGTCTTTTATAGACTCCTCTGGTCTGACAGCACTCTGGAAACCATTTTCTCCTTCATATCTGATGATTGGGAATGCATGTGACACCATGAGTGGGGGCCAGTTGAAGCTTAGCTCTGGCCTCGCCAAAGGCCTCGGACCTTGCATCAGCCGTGATTATTAGCCCATCCCGGTACTGCCCGTGTGCCAAGGAGCACCATGGGGAAACAATCTATGCAAAGCATGAGTAGGAATATCTTTCACTGGCTGCCATAGACAAAATGATTGGATGTGTCATTGGATCTTTTTCTTTTTGTAACTTTGGAATCCTTAGTGAGGAATAAAACACAATGGGACTTGGTGTTAAAGGAAAATAATTAAAACCATTACTGTTACCACCCCAAATTTGATTATTTTCCAATAGCTGCACAACCCAAAGTGTTTTATTCCTCTAGTACCACAGGGATTTTCAAATGATTACAATATTTAATTCAATAATGAACACATTGCACCATTTCTACTTACATTTGTAGAATATCAATGTTCAGTTGATGTTCAAATATCAATAGTCAGTTCCTCTTATCCCTTAAATTAACGCAGCTATAAACAGGAATTTGTTCACCAGTTTCTCTTTTATTCTGTTTCTTTTCAGTGCTGGAAAGCTTGCTGATGTGCAAAGCTTGACAACGGAGACTCCTTCCATAGATATTACATATCTTTCACAGAAAGCATAACCATATCAACGATCATAATTATTTTATGGTTAATTAGCACACTTTGAATCCATTTATTATTCACCCTAGTTTTTGTAAAGCACCTGCCATTCAGGTCCCTGTGAATAAGCTATTGCTATAGAAACCAGAACACATTAGGTTAATTGCCTTAATATAAACCTGTCACAGCTAGCACTATTATTAGAGCTGTGCTGTTATAGAAAATTAATCAACAACTTCTGACCAATAGGATTGGAGAGTTCAACAGTTCTGCGGTATAACTGGTCATAATAAACACATATTTTCATACAAATTTTATCTAAGCCAAAGCTTAGTCTGCTTAGAATCTCTTTAGGTTTTCAAAGCTGTAGTTGGAGAGACTATAAAATTATTGATAAATCATTTTACAGTATATAAAATGAAAGTCCAGGCAAAGAATATAGTTTATACGTGGGAGACTTGCTATCCTTTGACATTTAACTGTGTGTGTAATTGTGTGTGTATGTGTATGTGTGTGTATTGTAATGGCTTGTTTGTGTGAGTGTTGGGGGAGGTGTGGTCATGTGAGCTGCACGAAGGCTGTCTCAGCGCTTCCTCCAGGCGGTAAAGCGGGCGCCGTGGCTCTATGGACCCTAAGGAGCTGTCAGTCAAACCCATGAAAAATGTAAAGAGCCCTTATCTCTCTCACCGAGGGCAATTGTCAGAGCAAACAAGACTTTCTGCCTCTAACCCTCGCTATCTCTCTTTCTTCTGTCGACTTCTCCCGTTTTAGTTTAATGTTTATTTTCTTGTTTTCACATTTCTCTTTTATTCATTTATTCACCTTCTTTTCATTTATTCATCATACATTGCCACTCTGCATAGCTGTCTGAACCGTCTCTTCAGGTTCACAACCTTTTTAGCAGCTCTAGAAGCTAAGAAGTTACTAAGGATGTAACTGAACACGAGTTTGTGTTCAGAATGTACAAATCATGTGCTCTAAACAGATACAAATAAAGAAATGAACAGGAGATGCTCTATTGTTTTGTTTTTGTCTATGGTCAGTGGTTTGCTCCAGTAGTCTGACTTAGCTTCAGAATAAAACCATATTTGTAGCATATTTCTATAAAAATTGGCCTGAAAATCATAAAAGAAATATGCTATCCAAAGGGCAACATATCTCTGGCAGGGTTTTCAAAAAACATTATTTAATTAGTTCAGCAATTACACTATACACTTGTTAGAAAAACATAGGTATTATAAAGAAATGTTGTTTAAAGGACTCCATTTTGACTAGCAGCATAACTGTGTCCCAGTTTTATAGTAGATTGTGATAGTGTGTCCAGCAATCTTTTCTGAAATGTTAGAAATCGAACATATATAGTAAATCTGATAATGTTCTCTTATTTTGGAAAGACATTTTGTTGAAAGATAGCTAGCAAGCTTACTCAGTTACATTAGATAGAAAGCTTGCTAACGAACTATAGATAGACCAAGTATGAACTCGAGTAATGTGAGGTAAAGAAACTGAGAAGCTCAGGATTTGAACAAAGTTGAATAAAGTTATGTTCTGCAAATTGCTACTTGTTGTTATATATTATCAATTACAAAATGACTTTTGAGTTATTTGTAATGAGATTTCAATAGACCTGTTTTTCAGTGTTTCCAGAAGCATAAAGCTAGGTTACACATACTACTACTACTACTACTACTACTACTACTACTACTACTACTAATAATAATAATAATAATAGCTTTAGGCTACGTCCACTTCTTGTTCAAATTTGAATACAGATACAGATATTATGTTACACCCGTAGAAGTTACTACAAGAATCCTCCGTTACACACTGTCGCTGCCAAAATGAACAGCAGCCCCCGTGGTGTGAAGATAAAGAAAATGGTGCCGCGTGCTATACACTGTGCCCTCAAGCCAGGAGTGTGTTGCATATCGTTGCACCACTGTCATCCAACATGAACACTTGAAGGGAGAGGAGAGGCTGCCCTGAGTGAGGTATGCATCACAGAACTTACACAATGGCACTTTTGGCCTTTACGGCTTTTACTTTCCCTGTGGAGCTGCTACAGCTACATGCCATTTGGAACCAAGTGGGGTCAGCTACTCACAGGTGGTTAAGCTGTTTGATATATTACTTGATTTATTGGTGTTTATGGTCTAGTACATTTTCAGGGCATGTCGTTAGGTCTTAATGGGACTTATCTGCTGTCAAACCAAAGTGGCTTTTGAAATCATCTACTCATGTGAGAAGTGGATTTACATGTAGTATGCGTAATACATTGGTTGGTTGGTAGGCAGGAAGCATTGCTGGCTCAGATTGTAAAGTTTGTATGCCAGGACTGACAAAAAACACTTAATTGCCCCAGTAAGATCTGTCCAAAGATCACGTGAGACTTCGAGTCCATATATGGAAACCTTTCAGGTGTGTCATCATGTCCATATATGGATATTAGGACATCACAGACATGGGGATGTCCATGTGTTGTTGAGTCCATATAAGGACGTCTTCAAGTAGGTAGGAGAAAAGTAATTCTTTCATATGTGCACATGCATTCTTACATATTTTATTGACTAGCTAGCTAACATAAGCTAACATGAGCCTGACAGGATTTCTAAACGGATATTTAAGTTATGTGAATAAATGCTATAATCTTGACTGTTAAGGCTAACAACCTAGGTCACACAAGATCACCTGACAGATTTTCTAAGAGAATTTTTAAATTATATTAATACTTTTTATAAATCTTCACTGCTAATGTTAGGCAGCTTGGCAACATAATCTACTCTGGCAGGATTTCTGAGATAACTTTATGTTATATTAATACATTTTTATAGTTTTCATTGCTAATGCTAGCCAGCTAGTTAAGACAAGCTAAACTGATTATTTGGAGTTTTTAAATCATTGTCATATGTGTTTTAATCTTTACTGATGATTCTAACAAGCTAGCTAACAAAAGGTTACCTAGCAGCATTACTGAAAAAATTCTTAGGGTTTAATCAATTTTATAATCTTTACTGTTAGTTAGCCAGCTAGGTAACATGAACTAGCCTGATAAAATTTCTGAAAGAATTTAAAGTTTCATTGCTAATGTTATACTATTAACTAGCTAACATGTGCTAGTATTAATAATTAAGTAGTAATGAGTAATTAATATTAATTGACATTAATGCTAATGTTAGTCCACTAGCTAACACAACTAACTGACAGGAGTTTTTTTTTGTTTTTTGTTTTAAGTTATATTCTTAGATGTCATCCGTAATGTCAGGTTTAGTCTGTGGATAAAATAAATAAGGAAATTGACAAAATGTGATCCCTGGAACTTAAAGTGAACTGATCCAGGAAGAGCTTCCTCTAATAGAGATATTAAATAATATCACAATTTCACTGTTCAGTTCGATCAGTAGAGTCACTTCATTGCCTTATTCATCTTAGTCACTCGTTCCAGTTCTTGCACGCATCACCCTTTGGAGAAAAACAGGAGATTAGTGACCTCCGATTGGCCCCCTCATCCCAGCAGTGACGCAAGACCGTGGACTGCTCAAGTGCCTAGCATTTCCGACCACTTTATCTGAGCAATCTCAACAAATGCTCTTCTCACACACCCAAACCCTATTCCCCTGATGCCCTCCCTCCCACTCACGCACCAGCCCACCTCTGCTCCTGAACGTGGCGTCAAGTCCATTATGCCAGGTGTTAGCTGTGGCTATAGGGTTGCTGTGTCGTTAGTAGCAGTGCTAATGTAATGCTATCCAATGGCTGCCTGCCTGGCCTGGGTTCGGGCAGACAGGGAGTCTGACCAAAGCGTGGCATCGATTCTAATGGGCTTTTTAGGCCTGTAATGATGGGAATCTGTTCACGCCTCAGCTGTCATGCCTAATTACGGCCAACCAAACAATGACTCCATTCACACTGGCTCAGGTTACTGCGCCTCCGCTCTCTCTTGGTCTCACACACACTTTCTCCATCACTCCTCCATTCTTTAAAGCCACTGAGTGATCTGTGCAGAGAGGTCTATGTCTGGCCCCGTTGTACAAAATATACATCAGATATGTTGGCACTCAAGCAACATACATCAGCTGTGTGAAACAATATATACTCATGCTCCAGTTCTGTACAGCATGATGGAGCCTTTTGAATGACAAGGTAGGCTGGCTCTGCTTTTAAATGGCAAACCAAATCCTAACTGGTCCCTGGTTGCCTAATATTCAATTAAGGCAAAGACAGACTGGAGCAACTGTAGACAATTAGCCTCTAATGTGTGAATTATGGGGTGAGAACTAACAGCTTCGACATTAGATTTTAAGATGCTTTTGTGGAAATAATTTATAATGCACAAACAGGGCTTGAAGTGATGCTTGATAGTATAAAATTCTTGATTTTAAAGTTTCCAATGTGCTAAATGTTTCAGGTAGTGGAAAAAAGTTGCTAGAAAACATCAGCATGTTATAATTTCATAATGTTACTAACACTTTCTTTGGCATAGTTAAGTGCAAGTCTTTTCTAAAGTATAACAGGGGTATTCATGGTAGGCTTTTATGTCAAAACTTGGGAGGTGACAAATAAGTTTTCTTTATGTAGAATGACTTTGTCTTGACATGAATGATAATGTAGAGAGGGGAAACTATTCAAAATGAATTACTTAATTTTTTAAATATACAACAGCACATTCATGAAGCTTTGACACATAGTCTATGACGTATCCATTCCAGTGCTATGGATTAACTGAATACACTGAATAGACTTCATAACTTTGTAAAAATGCAAAATGACATGTTAGGATAATGACGATTTTGACTGAGGAAATGAAAATTCATTAATTTTGTATAACAAAAAGTATTTGAATGGTGTTTCATAATAGTTTGGAAGGAAAATGGACAACACATAGGTGTTAGGTTCCATGGAGAATAAAAAAAATGTCCATGAATTAGAAAGCACAGGCCTGCTGCTAATTCAAATAACTTGAGAAACAACCAACAGCCTGCCAGCTATCTACCTGGTGTCTTCGGCCATTTCAACATGTTCAGGAACTAAAGATATTCATCTCCTTTCATTTAGAAATGTAACTACTGCCCACAACAACTCTGAGTCTGGTTATAATTTCTGGAAAAATTCATTTAACTTTGGCACATGTGAATAGACCAGCTCAGATCTGTGAACAACTAGGATTTGCAAGTGTATAGCACCAGGCTAAATCTAGCCAAATGGTCATAAATCTTTAACCTGGTGGATTTCTGAAAGAATTTTTAAGTTACAATTAATACATTTTAGTATCTTCACTGCTAATTTTAACCAGCAAGGTAAAAGTACACCTGACAGGATTTCTGAGAGGGTTTTAAGTTATATATTTATATCATAAAGTTCTAAGTTATAGTAATACATTTTATAATTTCCACCTCTAGTCATGGCCAGCTAGGTTACTATACACTCACCTGACCTAATTTCTGAAAGAATTTTTTATTAATATTAAATGAATAATATATTTTCAGAATCGTCACTCCTATTGTGAGCCAGCTAGGTTACATAAGCGCATCTGAATGGCCGCAGATAAGCTAGCTAATATAAGTTCTAATTGTCAGTTCACCTGACAGGATGCAGCTAAGTAAAGTAAGCTAGCCTGAAAGGAACATTTTCACTGCTAATTTTGTAATGCTAGCTAATACGAGATCATTGGCCAGCACAGGCTGTAGTTAAAGAAAGGGTCAAATAGGCAGAAAGTATATATTAAAAAAAAAAGGTCTGCAAAAAGGAAATCTAAAGACAACCTAAAAAGCCAGCATAGTGTTAGCTAAGTGTTAGGTAAGTAGCTAACAGAACTAATGCTAATGGCTGCTTTCATTCAGAAATGTAGCTATTGCCTTTTATTTAAACATTATTCCAGGAGTCTGAGCTACATTTAAAGTGCTAGAAAAAGAGCTAAAAAGAAAGAAAGGAAGAAAAAAAACACTTTATAACCATTGTACAAACCTGCATAAAGTGCACCTGTGAATAGCCACTGACTTGTCATTGACAACTCAGATTTGCAAGTGTGTGGCACCAAGCAAAAGCCGACCAAGGTCTTAAATCTTGGAGTTATTCACCGTCAGCGAGAAGCTTCCCACCGCCTCCCACTCAGAAATGTTTATGTACACAAGCTTTCAGCGAGGCACTTAACTTTAGGGCTCCGATCTATAAAGAGATAATTGCTGGGCGAGTGAAGGCAATGGCTCCTGCATCCAGCTTTGTCAGATACCTTTGTCAAGCCTTACCTTTTATCTTAGCGTTAGCAGTGTGTATTCATGTGTGTGTGTGTGTGTGTGTATTTCTGTCTGTTGACATTGCTAGTGAGTGCGGCCTCTTTTGAAAATGTGTCTTTGTGAGGTGCATTACCTGATGGAAAAGTTCTGCCTTACACAGTACAGCGTCAATCTTTATGTTCATGTACTCTAGCAACTCTAATGGTCTGACACCATACTTTTTAAAAATGATATCTCATGATTTATTCACAGAAAAATATGACAAATGGTGCATTGTATGGATAATATTCAGGATTAGATTACATAGACGTCTATTCTGTAGCTCGTAGGCATACACGTTTCAACAGTATTTGATGTGGTGTACTCTTCAGTACATCTCTAAAGACAATTTAAACCTTCAGTACTCCAATTTACTGTGGTGAGCCAGGTAGAGTCTGAGGACTACAGACTAGGTGTTGCATAGACTAGTTGACTGATATATTTACGCTTGCTGTGGGGAGCTGTTGATTAGTTAGTGAGGTAAAAAATAGAAAAAAAAAACAATATGGTAAAGAAAGCAGTGTACTACATGTACTAGAAAAAGGTGAAAGAGTGCTTTTGGAGCCACGGGTTGCGCATCACTATTTAAATCCCCTCAGCTGGCTTATAGTTAAATCAGCGACACATGCCAACTCCAAAGTGGCTGATCCAGGCACATTTTCAGGTACAACTGAGGTTGGAGTTAAACATGGCAGAAAAACCTTCTAGACAGTTCTAAACATCACTTAGCCAGCCATCTTTAGTTATTTGTCCATCACAAGTTATAAGGAGCCCATGCACTGTATTGTGCACTCTCAGTTTCAGAATTTGAAATAATGCAAGATTACTGCCGGCCTTTTTTGGTTTAACTACGGGAAAGATGACTATTCAGCTAACTCGACTTAAAAAAAATGTAAAAAACATGGATGTTGCTGCCGTTTGTCTTTCTATGAGTATGTGTGTGTTCCTGTTGTACGCATAATAGTTTTATGCCTGCCATGAGCTATGAATCTCAACCACAATGGTTTCATAATAGCAGCATCGAGTCACAGATAGGAAGGATTTTTTTTGACCTCCCACTCATGACTGAATCAGATGCATAACCAAATTTCACAAATGAAAGTTTCTGAATTAACACACCAATAAAGTGTTGCATCTATGCAACCTTCATGACTAAGCAGAACTACTTAGTGATTGGTCCAGACCAGGTGAAGAGCAGCTTAGCACAAACCTGACTTCATCTTCAATCACGTTGCTGTGGAGTGACTGCTAGTGACAGATATGAATATTCCAGCCCATTGGCTACCAAAAAATTTTCAGAGATTTAAATCAACTTAAATCTTGGACAGAAGGTGTATGGAAAGCCAAAGGCGAAAGGACATGCCGGACAGCACTGGCAAAACTTCTGCTCGGAGCCGATCAGTTACAATAAGATTTATTTATATTTTCAAATTGTTTTACAGAGTATAAAAAAAAGATAAACCCACAAGAGACTGGAAATACAGTAAGTTCCTTATGTTGTATTTTCAACAACAATTGTAAAACAGTGTAAAATATAACAACAAATAAAGTGGACAGTAAATCTATGACCCCAAGGTAGTCTGGGAGTAAATTCCTTTGTTTGGGCGTGTAAACACACAACAGCCTCTTCACACTTCTGCCAGGTTGCAGGTTGCTATGAAATCTGAGTGTTTTTGATGGGACATATCTCTTAATCATGTCACTTTGGAAACTGCAATTCTCTGGCAGATGTGCTTCAACATGTTGGCTGTCTCGCTTGAGTGTTAAGAGCCAAACACTCCAAAATGGCATCAGGGATATAAGTAAAACACTGGTGTCAAGCGGCAAAAAAATCTTAGAAATCAAACCATTTACTGTTACACCTCGGAGTAAGAGCACTGTACAAAAATTCTTCTAACTTAAAGGAAGACTATTTTTTTTTTCCAGAAAGATTGCGGTGCATTTCTTGAAATTCTCCTAGTAGCAATGCATAAATCAAATGCTCTGACAGTAAAAAGGAAAAAAAAACCCTGATCTGTGGCAGTCATTGGGCCGTAAAAGTCTGTCCAGGACTATTGGATGGTCTACCTAGCCTTCCACAGAGCTAGGCAGACATATTGTTAAAGCGCACGTGCTTGTTGCACAAGAATGGCAAAGAAAGGGCAGCCAAAATTTCCAGTACTCCTAAACAAAGCAAGACAAGGAAGATGCAAAGATAGAAAGAAGTGGAAAAAGCTACAGTGAAAAAGCAGTTGGATAAATGCTACCTTCACATACTATCAGAATTGTGGTAAATACTAGTTGCCGACTTGGAAGTTGTACAATGTGCAATTGTGTATGAATGTGTCTCCACTTGTAATTACAAGTGGGAATTTCAGAAATAATTTTGAAACCTGAGTTTTCGAGTTGGGACGACCTTCAATTTTTCAATATGGTGGAAAAGAGGACAGTTTCATACAGCTATCATTAGCTGTTGCTTGTGTACATAATCTACTCTGTAATCTGTGTACACTTGATTTGATATAGAACAACACTATTTAGCATGTGTGTTATGGAATCAAAATAGGATTTCCCCAAGAAACAGTTGAGAAGGAATCTTGCGTCTGCTATTTTTCATTTTAGTTCGACAACAAAGCTCGTAATTCCGACTTCACATGTGGGCATCAAAAGCAAGCGATCAAACCAGAGTGAACACTGGCATTGCATTTCAGTGATGGCAAATACTGAGGGAGTTATCTGGTTTGTTTTGTTTTATGGGGGCGCTTTGTTACCCGTTACCCCATGCTCTCCATTGTGAACTATTCCTTCAGTAGTAGTCAATGAACCTCACTGAACAATGAAATGTGAGAGAAATAGCTCTTGCCCTTTTCTTTTTAGGAAATGAACTAACAGCGAAACCTTACCGTTGTCCATTTATGTCGGAGATGAAATTGCACTTGCAATGCAACGCACTTAGCCCTTACTGACGTTTACCCAGCACATTAACGATAACTTCATGAACATACAGCATCAACCAAATTAATGCCAAAATCACAAGATACATCAGAAACATTTAAATTTAAACATACTTACTGTATTTCAAGGTGGATCTTCCTTTGTTTTCCCTATGTTTTGTTATCCTCACTGATCAGGTTGAACTCAAGTAATTTTTTTTAAAATTTCATTAGTTTAGCTATAAAGTAATGTTCATTAGCTAAGCTATAAGGTGTAATAAGATGTCATCATTTGGCCTTAAATATGGAGCAGCTGTAAGTGATCATCCATAAATCTGTTATCGTTGAGACTGTAGCTTATCAATTTCAGGGTTATTTTTTAGACTTTCACTTTTTTTTTAATTATTATTATTATTATTATTATTATTATTAGTAGTAGTAGTAATTTGTAAAAATAGGAAAATGTTGTATATACCATACTTCTTGTGTGCTTCTATTGGCTTATGTTGTGGAAGCGAGGTGTGGTTTGAACGATTTACGGCCATGCAACTGTCATAATTCATGTTTCAGGTTACTTCTAAGGTTAACTCCTACTCCTGACTCTGAGTTGCTGTGAGAGATTTTATAACAAATTCTTACTCCCTGTATTTAACTAAGAATGTTTATTTGGTCTTAAGTAGACTCCTCAGACTATTATTAACATACTGGCCAAGATACACACCTTTCCTTTCCTCTGTGGGTGTGAAAATTTGCTATGCACAACGGTCTCAAAGGTGTTTTTCTTTTTTTTCCATTTCTCCACATGGGCATTTGATATGCTAAGAATAAAAGTATGGTCAACTTAATTTGCTTAAGCCTGCAGTCTTCCAGTATTTCAAGGCCAGATGGTGTTCCTCCCATTTTGTGCTTCCAAGTATCCGGGATCTTTTCCATGCAAGCTGCCGCAATCCAATCCCACATCCCATATCATTTTACAATACAAGAAAACTATACAATCATGTGATTTTATTCTGTTCCTACTGAGCCATAATGGTCTCCTTGTTAGGAACAACAGTGCTAGTAATTTGTTCAATTAACCTTTTAAACATGCCACAGCTTATTATTTATTTATTGAGAATTCTTCAGTTCAAAAGATTCCAATTAGTTGTTTCATTAAATGATTTATGCTAAATAAATAAGTTATTATTCAGTTATTCATTTTAAAGCATATTAAATAGTAGCTACTATGAATTATTCATATTATTATTATGGAAAAGCTAACAGGAAGGGTTTTCCGTTATAAGAGTGAGGAATAGAAGTCTTGATATTTTCAAACTTTCTACATTTTCATTTATGTCATTTGGCAGACACCCTTATCCAGAGTGACTTACTTTTATACAAGTCATCTTATTTTATACAAGTGAGCAGTGAAGGTTAAGGGTCTTGCTCAAGGGCCCATCAGTGGCAGCTTGGCGGTGCTGGGATTTGAACTCGCGACCTTCCGATTACTAGTCCAACGTCTTAACCACTGAGCCACAGACCCCCGAACAAATTTAAGATGCTGTTTTGCTGTATTATTCTTTTTAAACAAATGTTTATGTTAAAAGAAATTAACTTCATTCATTTATTGAATTAATTGTGTTATTAAATTTTTATAAATGGTATTAAAATGAATTACATTATAAAATAATGTAAGTTAAAAATTAAATAAATGACAAAATAAAGTTATTCAAAAATGAATTGAATGACAAAATAAAAGTTTTTCAGGTTGATCATTTCTAATTAGTTGGTTTGTTAAATGACACTGCACAACAATTTTTTTGAAACGTCTTTCTTCCTGAAAAGTTTTTGTTGATTGTGACAGGTACCTAGTGGGTATGCACAAATATAGTTTTGGTTTTACTGCATCATGTAGGAACTCTGAGAAATAGACATTTATATGTTTACTGTCAATAACGTATTTAGTCACGTTTATGTTTCGCATAAGCTATTAAATTCAACAGAATTAAAAGTGTTTTGCTCCTGAT
>JAQQZR010000017.1:4607576-4626984 GCA_030068235.1 Notoglanidium macrostoma
CACACACACACACACACACACACACACACACACACACACACACACACACACACACACACACACACACACACTCAGGAAGAGCCCAGTGTACTGATATACACATACCTCCTCTGTTGATTTGTTTATGAACACTGAGCTGGTTGAGGCCCTTGATACACTCATAAATGTCTTAATATACACAGGAATAGCTCATCATCACTTTACCTGATGCTCATCTACACTAAGATAGAGTGCCTCTGAATTTACTCAGTCTATCTTTTGCTCTATCTCATTTTCTTCCTTTTGGTGTGTAATTTAGGACAGGTAGATAAGCAGAATTTCCCATGTTGCTGGTGTAATGCAGGCGGTATGATAAGATACAAGATAAACTTTGGCAATGATTTCTTTGTACTGACAGAAAAATAATGTACAAAGAAAGGTTAAGATCTAACATGAACCATGTCCGGTGCACACCAACATAATGACGCTTATTTGTTTGTGAATTGCTACACAACAGGCGTCTCTGTGACACCATTGTGGTGTGGGGACATGCGTGGGAGGCCAGAAACAATGACTCACAGGTGATCCGCCTACGTCTCCCTCCCGTCCTTCCACAGAGAGAGTGCTTGCGTGAGGAAGAGCGGGGCGTTTGCTCCACTCCTACTGCCAGAGATAAGGCTGTCTCCAGCTGATCACGCACACCTCCTGTCAACTGTCTGCTTCTTATCACGTTCCGCCTGGGCAACAAAGTGTCGACTGGGTAATTAGCCCCGTGCAGCTCCATATAACAAACAACACGTAACATTGATTGTCTCAGAAGTGGGCTCTACAACCATGGACATTTTATTTCTGCTTGCTCTAAGATCATCGTTCATAAAGGGACTGTGAGCTGGATCCAAGATCAATTTGAATGATAGCCATCGGGAGATATTGTATATTTGTACATAGATATGTGATTCTCATTTTGGTTTGCAGTCTGGAGAAATAAAACCAATAAATGTTTAAGTGACAGCCCAATTTATGGAAGAACAGGTAATTCCTTACGACTTATCTGTAAGGCAATACTTACTACAGTGCTCTAGTAATGTGATTGATAAAGAGCATTGGTGCGCATCAATTCCTGAGAAGGAAAGACGTGTAAAACTTTTATAGCTATCATTAGGCTTTGCTTAGGCTGCGAATATGGCTCTTATTGATTCTGAGTCCAGTTAGTGATTGATAGTACCTTCCTAATAACAACTATTCAGCAGTATTTGAGTTAAACAGATTTGTGGTAAGTTTGTGCTGGTAAGTCATAGAGATTAAGTCAGTTCTTTTCTATTTCGTTTTTCAGTAACCACTGCATCCTACTGTATCCAGGGCCTATGCTGGGAACAGAAACAGGAAGCACAGACTGCATGTCCAGTGCAAGTGCCCTTTCATACAGTACCCCCTCTTTCACACCTAGAGTAGCCAGTTGACCTCCTGGTAAGTATTTGAGAGATCAGAGAAAACTGGAGAACCCAAAATTCGATGTAGACATGGGGAAAGCCTGTGAAACTAGGCAAAGGAGCTGAGGGTCAAACATTTGAGCTCGGAAGAACCAACATTATCTGCTTTGCTATCTTCATCTTCAGCATTATCCTGGTCAGTGTTGCAGTGAATTCATCAATCTGGACCAATGGCACGAGGTGGACATACACCCTGGGTGGGGCACCATGCACAGATGCTTTAACACTTAGGAGCAAATCAGTATATCCAGTACACCCATTGAGATGATCTTGGAAGGCAGAAGGAAAGCAGGCAACCTGGAGGAAAACTAAAATGTGAAATACCTTGGCTCCAAAATATGAAAGAACATTTGAATAGGAAAGCAGATGCCCATAGAATTGCTTACAAAGACACTTCAAAGTACACACCAGTTGATAACAGCCACTTAGTTTACAGATATGTGATGTAAGATAACCCAAACATGACCTTGAAATCCAATAAGAATCATATATAGGTTTCCTTCAAGTGCTAGAAGCCACCAGGTACCACACTTTCATGTGACCACATCAGCCTCCATCAGCTTTCCATGTCTGCAACTTAGAAAGCATTTTTAATGATGCACGTGACCTCCACCTCCATGGCGTCCACTTAATCAGCCATTTATCCTATTAGCATTGTGAGTGAGCAGCACTTAAGTCCCTTATCAGTAAAATCTACTTATGCCTCCTTTGTCAGTCAGTGGTGTCTTTGTGAATATGCAGAGATTGGTGAATAAATCTGGGTCTTCCTCAAAAGCTTGTTGGACACATTTAAACTTGGACTGACAGGTGTCCATTGTATCCCCTGACCCTTGAGGTGCATGAGGACAGCTGACTACTTCCTTTTCTCTCGATTAAGGATGCAGAATAATGTCATCGTGCCCTCTAAGGACAAAAAGGTTGTAGGAGAAGCAGACATTTTTCTTCAGCTTAGCTTTGGTACATAATTTATAACACCAAAGAGGTCTGGGGCTGTCCCAGTGACACTGACCTCCTGACCCCCTTGACCTTATAGGATTATTATGACCAAAGTGGGCTTTCCCTTTTAATTCCGGGCTGGGTGGGTTATTTGACCGGCCTGTTGCTTAAGTTAACCTTTAACCCTTCAACCTGAGGTTTGTGATTCAATTTTCATTAGAGGTCTCCTTCAGATGAATTGAGTAGAATGCACTTTAGTAAGGTAGAACCTGTAGTTGAGATGTACAAAAGAGAAACATAATTAAGTTAAGGAAAATTTATAGTTTTCTGAACTATATAAAGTAGAAAATTTCAAATGTTGAAAAATGTGCACTGACAATGCATCGAATGGGACTACACACAATATACTCCACGCATTCAGTTAAATAAAGCAAAACTGGGCCAAACCTGTTGTTACAATGATCAATATTTCAGGCACAACAAATTGAGCATTCATAGTAGTAAATAATGTAAATTGTTTGGTTGAAGGAAATGGTTGGGAAATGGTTTGTGGCAAAACCAAATAGTTCGGAAACCAAACCATGGAAAAGAAAGAAAGAAGCATGAGAGGTCATGGTAGCCCCTATTCCACTTCTTCTCTAGGCCCTTTGAGGTGACATGTTGTCAGACCCCCTCCTCTTGTAGGAAGGCCCAGTCAGGCCAAGAACATGGGGAACTCTCAGTGAATAGGAGGGCTAGACAACCTGGCCAGACAGACAACAGTGGGGTTCTCGGCCTGTGGGAGAAATATGAAGCTCAGGCTCTGGTATTTTAAGAGGGTCTGAGTAGCTCTGGAGCCAGTTGTCAATCAATAGGCACAAACATTCATGCAAAATGGCTGGCTCCAAAGAAAAATATTGACAGAGTTTAACAACCATGTGATAGACAGAACTTCATGTCCACCTTTGAGGTTCTGGTTTCCACCCTCACACTTTTTTTAGGTCCTGTATAGAATTCATGTTTGGAAATTCTTAAAGGAACTGTAGTTCTTGTATTTTCATTGGTCTGTGGAAAGGCTTTGATCCAACCCTCATGCTCCACTGGTACTGCCAATCAAACAGCTCATTCTTTTCATATTTGTTGGGAAGTTGTTTTATTTTTCCAAAGACTGCTCTTGGCAAACACAACCATGTGTTTTGCAGTGTGTCTTACAGCACTGGAACTAGTTGGACTTTCTCAGTGATGATTGAGTATATTGAATTGGTGTTGGTACTGGATTCTGTCAGAGAGAAAAAGAGTTGTTTTCTCATTGCAGGAGAGGAGAATGGAATAGCAAATCCAGTAAACACCATTTTCATGAAGGCAGACCTGCCCCAAACCTTGTCCTAGAACATGCCAGTATGGTACCACACTACCATTTGTTGTGCACTATTTTATTTAATTGCATGTGGTTTAGGACACAGACTTTGTTTGCAGTTCTGGTACTTTGAGTTGTCTTTTTTTTAGTTAGGAGTACAGAGTACCACTCCCTCCTGGTGTTGAGAGTTATTTCCTTTCACCCAGAACACACGTGCATGTTGGCAAACAGCTATTGATTATGAGTGCAACTTTTCACTGAAGATCATCACTCAGCATTGTTGGATGCTATGTCATTTTGTGCCATCTTGGCTTCTCAGGGCCCTAAACTTGACACTGAAATCTCTTGATCTAAGGAACAACAGATGCAAAATGTCTTGCTATAACACAAAGTCAAATAGGTATTCAAATATCAGAAGGACACTGAGGCAGTAAACGACAAACGGCTTGCAACACTAGTGAAAACAATTCAACCGTTATCCACCCTTTCAGCAGATCTTTTAGGCTACTTTGTTCTGAAGAGTGCTGTGGATGGAGTCTGTCTCCAGAGACACAGATTGGAAGTGACCACTAGTTTTATCAAAAGCAGCACGTGCCTGCTGTTTGTTAGTAAAAAAATTGGCCGGGACACATCTGTAAGCAGTTGTGCAGCAGGATATGTTAGAAGGTCTAGGAGGTGGGTGATGAGGTGGCGTTGACCTCCTCCTGAACTGTATGTCACTTAACCTGCATGTTGGATGTTGGTAGGCCTACGCCACCTGGGGTATCCTTAAGTGGCAAATTTGATTCCTAACTTGGAGGCACAATTGATCTGTGACCCTTAGCTTAATTTGGGGAGCGGAGCTGATGATAGTACCTTTCGAGTCAAAGGAGGACTTTTGAAATGTCCAACTATTGAGCATATGGAGCAGGGAGATTTGATAAAGCACAGAATGTTTAAGCCCAATTCAAGTCCACCGACATGTTTGAAGTGATTGTTTCATGGGACACAAATTGATTGCAGAAAGTAATTCTTCTCTAAATCACTATAAAAATATAACTCAGGATCACATCCATTTTTAACTACATATGGTTAATAAATGCATTTTGAACAATAAATTGACATCATTCAATAATGATTCTGATCAAATAAAATTTAAATATTCATCAATCACAGTATACGGTAAATAAATGAGAAAACTATATACAGTGACGAAGATCTATGGCTTTTTAATAAAACAAGGCTTGCCTTTTTAAAGATTCAGATACTGTTACTATGGAGCACATATAAAAACTTTTCCATATTACTCCAAACCAATGCAATGTAGTTATAAATCTGCCTTGACTCAAAGTTGAAGGCGTACAGTTATCTGATTTACAGTATCCAGCTGCGAGATGTCTGCTGCAACTGAACATAACATTGTTGTTCAACAGAAAATATGGAAGAAGAATTTGTCATGTAGAAAAACAATAAGATAATTTCAGATACTGGAAGAATTTCCACACAAGAAGCCTTCCCTGAGTACAAGTAAAAATGTGAAAACAGATTTAGCACGTTAAGCACACACACTTTTTAAATGGCCTGGAAATACTGGAAACAACAGACACAGAAATGCCAACTCTGTCAGCAGTTCTTCAACCTCATCTACATCACTTAATTATTTTTTATCCCATTTGAGCAGTTATTATTACAATTTATACCCTCCTGCAATATTTTTTAACTAATCCAGTTGGTTCGATTTTGCAAAATATTAGATTTGTAGCCTAATTTAAACCACAACTACCCTGACCAAGCAGTTACTAAGGATGAAAAAAGATCTCAACGATATCCATATTAATCAATGCGGTCTTTGTTTGTTGCACAAGTTTTACATCTGGCCATCTCATGACCGCATGAAAGTAAAAGCCTCCAGCTTATACAATTTTTTATTGCATCACATATTATTGCATACCTCCAATCTCTACCTTGTGAAAAAATAAACAATGCCCCTTCTATTTGTATTATCTGGTTATTCTGAATAACGTATTCTTATTCAGTTGCATCCCTAGTGTATGGTAACAGAATGAGAAGTGTGAGTAGACCAAGACAATAAATGTATGAAGACAGGAGAAGAGGGCAGCTGGATAGAGCCCGAGTCCAGGTGTCTGTATCACTGCTGAATGTAGAGCAGTCTAGCCTCCCTCAAGTACAGCCTCAGGCTAGTAAACACTAATTCCATGTCAGTTCATGAAAATGCTCCCTGGCTGGAAAAGGTCACCTCCTTCCTGTGCTGTTGCATGTGGTTGCCCCCAATGCAGCCAGTAAGAGGAGCAGGCCTGGAGAATATGTTTCCAATAATACCTCGTCAGGCCAAGTTAGCATCTCGGACTAGTGTTCTTTGCGGGGGTTATGAGTCGCTCTCCCTACCATTTTCTCTATGTTTCCCTCTGAGCGGGTATGGGACGCAAGGTCATGGGTCACTGTCAGGCTGCAAAATCACATTAAGGCCTAAGGTTAGGCTTTCACCACTGAGCTACATGGAACAGCATGGCGCATCGTGTACTGCGCCATTTACACGATCCATTGTGCCAGCAGTGTCCGCTTGACTCCGCATTGCTGGGGGTAATGTCTGCCATAATCACTGGTAATATAGTTCGAGCTTGTCTTAAATTAAGGAAGACTGCAAGGTTGTTCTTTCCTTTTACTAGCAGATAAAATCCATTTACAAACCACAGATTAGCAAAAAGCAAACAGTATATTACTTTAAAACCAATTTTTCTGTAGAACAGACAGTGAGAGAATATATGCTCTCTATATCACACTATACAATGAAGATAATTAATGATAGACCTGTGATAATAAAAATATGAAAATTAGTATGTTCTGCTTATGTCATCAATGTGGGCATTCCTCCAACTGAACTTGTGGCAATAAGGATATGTTTTCTTTTCATTAGCACTTTTACACATTTTAAAAGCACTAGCATACTTGTAGGTGTAAATTCAACATATTCCTATTGGTGGCTTTAGATAAGCAACCTAGAAGCAGAAATGTTTCATTCAAAATTTCTGACTCTTCTATAAATTTTGTCGTCATGTCTCTTAGGTCACAATGGTAATAACCAGCCACCAGTGAGCACACTGCATTATGTGTTCCAAGAGCACCAATCTTAACACATGTCCAAAAAATAATTTAACAATTTATGTCTGCAAAATGTGTAAACCCTGTATAACAGAACAATAAGGTGAAGGAATATTTCTGTCTATCTAATGGGACTTTTTGTTGAATTTTTTCCTGTTATACAATATATGGCCAAATGTTTGTGGACACTAGACCATCACACCCAATGGGGTTTCTAATCAAATTTTGCCACAATGTTGGAAGCGCACAATTGTGTTTGTATGCTGTTACAATTTCCCTTCACTGAAACTAAAGGGTCCCAAACCTCTTCCTGCATGACAATGCTCCTGTGCACAATAAGAGGTCCACGAAGACAAACCACCAACCAAGGTTAATGTAGAAGAACTCAAATGGCCTGCCCAGAGCCCTGACTTCAACACCACTAAATATTAATGCTCTTATCATGCTGATCCATGATCCAAAATCTAGTGGAAAACCTTCCCAGAAAAGTGAAGGTATTATAACAGCAAAGAGAAGACTAAATCTGGAATGGGATGTTCAACAAACACAAGTGTGTGACGGTCAGGTGTCCACAAACCTGTCCACTGTTTGGTAGTAACAAAAAAAAAAACATGTATTCTATACAATTTATGATGAAAAAAAAAAACTGGAGAAAATGCCATTTGACTGATATTCGAGCATTTCTGTTGCTTTGTTGAATTCTATACAAAGAAATAAATTATAACTAATATGGAAAAAAGTAAATAGGGTTCTTTATTTAGCTGTTGCTGTGAATGTACTGTAGATATATAATTGTTTCAGTTTGCCAAAACAAACTAAATGAGCAGTACCATACAAATCACCAGAAAAAAAAAACCTACATCACATGGTCCAAAAACACTACACCTGCACCTGGAATTACCACTGCAAATGAAAACCACAAGAGTAAAATAAGTCACAACATGTCACTTAAGCATACGGAAAACTCAATTCAAATTATACCCATACATCAGAAAAAAATGCCATTTCAAGTACCAACTTATGTGACCAGCCCTACTCTCTATTTATATACATTCACATTTACTTCTAAACCATGCACATTTATTATGTAGATTACTGTACATAGAAGACTACAGTAATTACTCTACATTCTTGTCCAAACCTTTCATTGCTATAAACACTGAAATGACAAAATAGGATAATAGGAATACAAAATATTTTAAGTTAATGAAGTTTACATGTATATTGTGTACAAGTCTAACCTGACATATTTATCCACTACACACACCCATGAGCATCACTTGGGTATGACAATAGCAATACTTTGGCTGCTGGAATAATGTGATATGAATAAATTACAGGGCCACACATTTCTCATTGTTTAACTAAATGAGTGCAATGGATCATTAGTATCGTTAATTCATTAGTCACTAGAGCAATCAGCATCAAATACTATGCCAGGGTGTCAGTGCCTTCTGATACTACATCACTCTGTATTTTTGTAATAAATGGCCACATACCAAAATTATGAGGTACTCATCAAAATTGTTGCTTGTGTGAAAATAATTGGTGCGTTTTCTGAAGTTATGTGAATTCCCCGGGTTTCTCTGACCTCCCAAAAAACAAACTAGGTTAAATAGCTACTCTAAATTGCTCCTAGGTATGAATGAGTGTAGGATTTAGTATGTGTGATGCCCATGGGAGTCCGATCTAATCTTGCTCACAGTGTACCTGGAATAGGCTCTGGATCTGATGCAAACCTGTCCATGATATCTTGTTTTAAAATCTAGACATAATTTAGATGAAAATCAAGCAGGAAAACATGTAATAAAAGCATGGCATCCCAAATAAACTTGAATCAGGTATATAGATATGTACTGTAGTACACAATTCGTTCATATTTTTAAATATGCATTTCTGAAACATCTTAAAAATGGTCAAGGTGTAAGATAAAATATTAAAATCAGTTAGCTATCTTGATCAATCCAAGTCTGTGGCAATTCTTTTTATAATGCATAATTTCCTGATCTGAAGTGTTTGCTGCACATTTGGCTTTTCTTCAAAATTGTATATTTCTGTTTTGTTCCTGACAAACATTAACAACCTTCAACCATAAGTACTTACCATACAACACAGCTGTTATTCTGAATAGTTTTTTCCAATAAGGAAAAAAAGGCAATATAGGGTAATGCATCTGATTACCAATTAATCTTTCCTCCTTAAATGACTAGTGTTTCTTATGCACAAGTGCTAAATTCTCACGTAGTGCTAATTATTGTGAAGTGTTATCGTAGTAATTTCTTAATATTGATTAATAATTAAAATATAACATTTCATGTGTATCCTGTTTCTTTTTCAAGAAAGTATTTTATATATAATAATATAAACCTGAAGTTGCATGAAATGTACCTTTTCTGAATCATGCCTGAGAGAGATTCCATTTTGGTGTTTTTTTAGCATTGACTCCATCAAGGTCAGCAGTTCATAAAAATATGTATAAATAAATAAAATATATTTTTTATTACCTTCCCCTGTGCCTAACATATTTTTTCTTGTCTAACAGTTAAATGAGCAATTCAACATGCTATTTTACATTGCGAGCATGTTGAATTTATTTATTTATTTATTCTTTTACATTTTTAACGGTTACCAATGATGTCGAACAATATTAGTTATATTCATTAGTAAAAGAAAACTTTTAACATATAGCAGTTTAAGCTGAAAAAGTTATGGAATGTACCATGCGAGAAAGTGTCTATGCTTTAAGAGGGTTTTTGCAAAATAATATTAAATTAAATCAAATAGTGTACTTTTAAATGATAAGATTGAGATCAAAGAAAGATGGAATACAGTTTATTATGCAGATAACATTAATGCCATTATTTTTTTTCTTTTCTGCTTCCAGTGATGATGTAGGGAAGTGAACCATGTAAAATGCATAATATGTATAGTTAACAATTTTTTACAAGCATAAATGGTTATCATGGAAAAGGTGCAATAAGTGTGGCTTTCTGCTTGACAGAATAGAAATAATTATTCATTAAAAAACGAGTGCCTTATTTAATTAGTTCCGCCGTTAACAAAATAAAGCAAATGGCTTCTGAGAAAGCTGTATAAAACAGGGATTTGGGGTTGGGGTTCCAGTCTTGGTTTATTTAAATACGGTCTTGTTAGTTTAATGACCAGAGTCTGTGATCAGGACTCATCAGCGTTAATGCCACAGTAGTGTGTTCTGCCAATTTGCCCAGTTTTGCCCAAGGCCTCGGTTTTCCCCCTTTAGTCTGCAAGGAGAGCGACGCAGTGTCCTCACGTGACTCACGCAATGTGACAAGGAAAATAATGTCTGTAGAAAAGGGCGATTGTGCGACAGTGAGACGCCGCACACGACGCTAATGATGATGTGTTTCCGATTTTCAGCCCGATTTACTTTGAGTTTATACATATTTTTATTAAAAGCTTCTTCTAATAGCTTATGTGCCTTAAAGAGAACTTTTTTCTTTTTTAGACTGCAAACCAATGCTTGTCAAAATGATGAATTCAGCATTGCATCCTAATGAGATGAAAGGGGGGAAAAGTTTTTTTTCCCGTTCCATATTTTTCTGCACAAAGCACGCTTATTAGTTTTGTGACAATTATTTACGATCAGTATTTCTGTAAGGACGATATAATAAAAGGAAAATAGGCATCTGACATGAGGGTAAATCATAAAAACGGCAACAAAATTAAGGGTAAATAAATAAATAAATAAATAAATAAATGGGAAGCAGGGGTGAAAACAATAAAAATTAAAAGGCAAACAAAAAGAGGCTTAGCAATGAAGACACACACCATATGCCAATTCATGTAGTGTTCCAAATGGATGTGACCTTGAGCTCCCTCTCTTTTCATCTTAATAGTTTTCCTATATTCACCAGTAATTATTTTGAATACCTTCTGTTTCTTTAAAAAAAAAAATCCTGAACTCTGTGGCCTTTGCTATCAGGCAGTCCATTGTTTTTTTTTTATGTAATTATTTTATTAATTATTCATACATCATGTTTTCATTAGCCGCTTTCAGCATGCACCCATTCTCTGTGAACACCCCAGAATTCTGCTTTATGCTGTACAAATACATGGTCAAGGGCAGACTATAAACTTTTTTTTAATGTCAAGCACATAACTAAGGAGTGAAAAAGGGCTTTGAAGCTCTAATCTATGAAAAAAAAAACCAGAATGCTTTGAAGGCTTTTTTGGGTATTTAGGTGTCTTATATGTAGCTTACATTCAAATTCATTTGTAAACTGTGGGTATGTCAGGGGAGAGGGAGTGCCATCAGCAGCAACAAAAAACATAACGAGACAAAACATGCAGCAATTAGACTAAACAATGCGAGCTTGTGATGTGACCTGTTGTGCCATTCTGCCCGGACACAGCTGGCAGAGAAAAGCGCAAGAATGGACAGTGTTAAAGCACCCACGGAAGTGAACACCCTTGATGACTTGGGAAGGCCAGCAATAATGAAAGCCCTTGGTTTGTTCTCTGAGGGGATTATCACGGGTAATGCTCTGATGAACCCACGGGTCTTTGTCTTATCGCACTCCCGGGTGAGCTGATTTTCTACTGAGTTGTTTTCCAGTGAAAACTGTGTCACTGACTGACTTTTAACTATGAGCCTGTAGCATTTCAACCACCTCTATGTGTTTAAAGCTGAATGAAGCATTGGACTGAAATTGTCAACTCTGTAGCTAGTTGTCTGAGTAAGAAATTGCAGTTTTCTTCTATAGATTAGGCCTGTATTAACAATTTGCACTATTTGCATTTACACTGGATATTTGTGCCGTTGCAAATCCTAAATATATCACCAGATAATAAATATCTGCCGCAGATGCTATCCAAACATATTGTGGCTTTCTAACTCATACTAATATTCGGTTAACTGTCTACAAATGACAGCAGAGCATCATTAGACTTCCTGTGGATACAGCTTCATGATCGAATCATATCGCATATCAGCTGCTGTTACTGTTTCCGCAGTGCCTGATGCTGCAGACAACAAGGCTGGCTCCTTCTAAACCACCGCTATTAGCCTTCGTGGCTGAAAAAATCCACAGTGTGGTTATCACTTGCAATCTTATTTCTTTGTCTTGCAACTCCTCCTGGGGTAGTGCAGAGGACCCGGGGCCTCCCAAGAGCACTAGAGGTTTATTTCCCTACTTTCACACAGGCCTGGTGTTAACGCCTCGGGCTTCCTTCACAGATTTGAGTGACTGTGGAGTTAATGCTGCACGCCTTGTTTTCAGAAGTTGTCCCTCTAGATTTGCCACCCTGGATGCACAATTTGCACTCAAATTGTAATTATTCATTAGCTTGTTATGCTCACCACCCTGCTGTCATCTGCTTTAATTAGAATGGACACGGTGTCTTTTAGAGGCTGTCCCTGAAGTGAGAGGACCAGTCCAGGACCAGCCATGTAGCACTGGCCTACTGTCAGTGTCACTGGAGTGAGATGACAGTAGTGTGCCCAAGATCACACTCCCACCCTCAGATGCCTGCTTGAATTAGAGAACACTTGCTGTATAGTGGTAATGCAAGATTTATTGTTGGATTTCTGGTTGAATTTAAGAATGGTAGACTAACAAAGTCCCCAATTTGTATATACGGTGTTTAAAATTGCTGCTGTATCTACAAGGTTTACTACCCACTCCATGTCTGGTCTAGTCTTTGGTTGTTCATTTATATTGACAGATCGTGTAGACAGAAAAATGCTTCTATTTATTGGTAGTTGTACCCAATAAAAGGACCAATAAATGTATGTATAAGCCAGGTGTACGAATTAAAGTGGCTTTTTATTAGTGCATTTGCAGAATTCTTGGACACATCAGCAGTTTGGACAGAAACCTAACTGACTAGCTTCAAAGGGGTGGCACCATGGCACAGCAGTGTGGTCCCTGATTCAATTCTTAGCTTGTTTTATTATTTACTGTGTGGAATTTCATATGGTCTCTGTGTTGTCACTTCATACACTTCATTGTCCCTTGGAGTGAGTGAATGTGAATGTATGAATGCATGGTGTACTTAGTTATTATTGGTGATTACAAATTTCTAGGAATACAAATAAAATCTTTCAACTGGCTTAAAGCCATCCTAAAACTTGTACATAGAGGTGACACAAAGATACATGCATTGTTACATGCCAATGAGGGAACCAGTCGTGAAAGAGTGAATGGATCTACTTCGGTACTTGATACTTTGTATCAAGTGTGTGCATGTGTGCCAGGTCATGCCTGGATTTTTTTAATTTTCAAAAGTTTGGCACAACAAAATTTCCATGCCAGTTGCATGGTTTGTGCGCTAAGTGTCACTGCTTGCCTTTGCGTACCACTGTGTGCGAATTTATGCCAATGTAAACACCTATGGAATGCAATGGTGCGTATTGGCAAAATTAACTATGTTGCACATACGTTGTGCCTAGTTTCCACATGGCACACAGTGGAAACCAGTGGCTTGCGAAAAGTAGCCTCATCATTTCAATCAACAACTGACTGTATTGTCTATATTCATGTCTTCTGGTCAACCAATCTCTAACCTCACACTCCTTTTTTTCTGCCTAGGACTCTTTCTTCTCTCCTTCTGCTCTCGTCCTCCTTTAATTTCCGCTGATGGTCAACAATCATAAGTTCCACAGCCAAATTCCTGCACGATGACTTGTATCTATAGCATAACTATAGCATGTCAATGAGTGATCATTCATGCCATGCTATGGAGTAAAAAAAAAATCAGAAAATATATAAATATAAAAGAAAACCATGAAAATCTGTGTGTGTGTTTTATGTTTTTCAAAAACTGAAAGCAAAAAAGAAAATCATTGCTGAGATTAAGGTTAGAGTTATATTTATGATTAGGTGAAGAAAATTCTTTCACATTTAAATAGTTACATACATATATGTATAATGTCAAGAAATTTGAGGGTTATACATAATTTACATAATGACAAGAAAGCAAATGTTGCAGCGGTTCCAAAGCTTTTCTCAGGAACACTGTGCACAAGGTGGGAATACTCCCTGGATGGGTCATCAATCCATCTCAGGGCACCATGCAAACACACATTCAAACCTTGGGCCGATTTATCTTAGCCAGTGCAACTGCCAGCATGTTTCCAGGAGAACCCAGAAGAAGCTTACATGGATATGTTGAGAATATGGGGAATATGTGAACTCTACAGAGGTTCAACAAGGGACCCTGGAGCTCTGAATCCGAATCATATACCTGCTTTGCCAACATGCTGCCTTTATATTGTAATAATCCTACATAATACAATACACAGATCCACTGCTTCCTTTACTAATTGTCCGAAAGAATCTGGGCAGCAGCAGTGCCACTCTGACTGATTTCAACTAGTGTGGAAACAGCAGGCTGGACAGCATAATTAATGATGGCATGTGTATGAATTTGTTCCCTTGTGGCCTAAGTGGTTTCAATGTGACCCTGTGGTGAGCTGGCTTGTCAGCTGCTTTGCACATTAGCAAATCTGCTGTTGCTGTTCAGGGGAATTTTCCATCTTTCTCACACCTTTCTCACTCCTCTCCCTTGTTTCTTCGCCTCTATTTCACTTACGACTGTGTTCAGTAGCCTCAAGTGAAAGCAAAGAAGTGGGAACAAATACAGTATGGAGGAATGGTCACATAGGCTTTGTCTCTCTCTTTCATACACACACACACACACACTAGTGCTAATTAAAGCCTTCAGTGCAAGAGGTGAAATGTGTAATCATGACATTTAGTCAAAGGAAATTTGGTTAGATGAGGAGAAATTCTAGCACGTGAGCCAAGCCAGGCCTGAGGCAGACTGGCAGACAAAAGGACAGCAGCAGCAGCAGCAGCAGCAATGGGTTGGCTGGGGAGCTACAGAAAGGTCATCTTCGTGAAAAGACGAACGTGTCACTGCTTTTGTTCCCATCCCTCAGAACATATGTTTGGCCCTCCTCCATCTCTAGCTCTTATCTGGCTGAAATCTAAACCCTGTGCATACAAATACAACTTTTGCCTGTATGACTGTTTCTTGCAACAGTTGCAGGGGGGCATTACCTTACCTTCTTGATCGACTGATGAAAATCGACTGAATGGGAAACACCTGTCTCTAGATTTTAGAACCACTCTCACAGTCAAGGAGGCTGAAATCAAGGACAGCTCATCACCCAAATGCAATATCAGGTTTACTTGGTGATGGATACAAGTGTTTACAGCAGAGCCGTTGGTATTTTGGCCTGTTTTAACCTACTCTATTAGCAACAATTGTATTTCTGTGTAAACCTGTTAACACCGCCCTGTTGAATTCTCCATTCCGATTGGTCAGAAAGTGTTGATTAATTTTCTAAAACAACAGTCATGTGAGCTGCAAATCCCACTTTGTTTGTTCTAATACACTAATATTTCTAGTAACAAAATGTACTGCTCGTACAATTTCCACATTTCTTTTACTGGAAACACACTACTTAATGCAAGTTTTTTTTTTTTTTTTTGTAAATAAGATTGACCCTTTTAAAGTTTAGAGCATACAGCATGTTTGGCCTCGTATATGGAAAATGCCTGGATTGTTTTTTTACTGAATAGATGAAGACAGGTCTATCCTGTCACTCTGTCCCCAAATCCCATGTCCATGCTGGATGGTGACAGCGAGAGTCTGTTGTGTCTCAGGTTAGGAAGGAAACACCCAGCTGGCAGCATTGTATGCTGAATGCACTTTGGCTACGGTCCTGTCAATGCCACACTCTCATCACTCTTGTCTCCTGTCAATCTTAACCAAAATCTAACTTGCATCCTACAGTTAGGTGACTAGACAAGAGCAGAAGGGACAGACACGTCTCTACTGAGCATGGCCTCAGATGTTCTGGCAATTCAACATTAATCCCCTGCATGGTGATATGTGTGTGACAAGGTGGTGCTCTGTAACTTTCTGTTTGCCAACAGTTTCACATGAGTGTCAGAGTTTGACATGGTGGAAGCAAGAAATTGGTAACTACAAAATTGCGAATTTGCTTTTATGTACAGAAAATTAATCTCCTGCTTTTAAGCCTTTAAAAAGCTCTTGTATGTTGTCCTGAAGGGCAATAATATTCGTTCTTGCATGCTTGAGAAAATGGAGTTTATGATGATCTCAGAGATGGCCTTATAGAAGATACCACCCTTAAGCAATATTACAATTATGCCTTCTTACAGCAATAGACTAAACACAAGGCCTTTTTGGCTGGAAATGTTTCAGCGTTTCACGCTCTGATTGTGGTGAGGATCTAAAACAGGAGCAGGCACTGTCTTCTACCTCACTGTTTTGAATTTGTGATCTAAGATTTTCTGGTGGCTTGGAAATATTGGAATTTTTAGATATTACAGAATATTGTGCAGTCAGTACCAGCATAATTTATTAGCTATACCATGGTGGTAAAAGCTGCCCAGTCCCATGTGTTGGTTGACAAGCTAGAAAAATGGTACCTAGCTTAATGTTAAAAACTATAGCAAGTAAGTTAGCTAATTAATTGGATTAATACGGACAGAAGTGAGTACATAACCTGACTCAGACATATTCATTATCCATTTCTATAAAAGTTCATACAGAGGTAGTACATAGTGTTTGTGCCCTTGCAAAAAATCAACATGTTCTTGGCAAACATTTGGCTGTGAGGTATGGTGTTTTGTATTCACATCACACATAAAAGATATTATTACCATCTGGCTAGTGTCTTTTTTCTCTCTCAATATATTTAACCGTGTGTTATACTAGCAAGAGAGTTAGTATATGACAGCTTTGGGCAGAATTGTTAGGGTTTGTCAGTGTTTCCACTTACATGCATGTTACTAATTCTAAAATGGTTGTATGTCATCCGCTAATTAATCTGACTAGCACAGCCAATATGCTTAGTGCAGCAGGTAATAAACACTTTCTTTCTTTGCTTGCTAAATGAGAGAGAGAGAAAAATGGTGGTGAACGATAGCCTATTTTGTCCACTGGGCAACAGACACGTTGTCTTGATTTATCTAAACCTGGATATGATGACATGCTTCACTTCCAAAAAGTTTTTTTTTTTATTTTGTCTCTTAATTTTCATGAAGACAGAGATATACAGTAGAACTGTGGAAAGTGAAAAGCTTTTATTTGGACACAGTCTCTCTAAGAATTCCTTTTATATGTTATATAAAAGCCTGCTTGAAACCTGACAAATCTAATCATATTCTCTTTGCAGGAGAAAAAAAACCAAACCAGAAAAGTAACATCTGCTTGCTACTATCTTCCAAGAAGGCACTCTCCACATGGAGTTTGTGATGGCTGTCACATGCTGATATGTTTTGAGAGGATGCCATGTCTGCCAAAGGGATGTAGCTCATAAATAGGCTTCTCTGAGAGCAAGTAAAAAATTCCCCGTTGCCATGACCCCCTTGCCTAAATCACATTTCTGTGCCGCTGGCATCCTTGTGCTCTCTTTCTCACCCTGTCACCTTGGCATCATTTATTCATCTGCCTCTCTTTTATGAAAAACAGAAACCCAAAGCTCATTCCTAATACTAATGTAAAGAAGTATGAAATTTTAAAATCATTGCAGATAATTAAGAAAGGGATAACCCTAAGCTTATGCAAATGTAGGTCATCAGTGGGTAGGGGTGACAGCAAAAGGGAGGGGCACTTTGGGGCAGCTTGGCATGCATCATCTATCTTTTACTCATGGCACTTCGTGAATCACACTAATGAGGCTCGTCTGTCACAGCCCGTCCTCTTCCTATTCACAAGAATTCCAGGAGAGAATAGACAGTCCTCATGAACATTCAGCTTGTTGTAATGTGCATGCTTTTTCATATGTTCATTAATAGAGAAGGAAAGGAGAAGCCACCTGACAACCCCACACTTTAGCTTGGTAAGTAGATGGACCAACAAATTCCATTAGCACTCAGATGGTAGAACTGGTTCACATGGCAACAGTGTTTGGATTGCGTTGGAGTCTTCCACTAAAATCACCATATTCAAACTGAGATTTCCATTTCCTTCAAAACAATTCCTTAAAGGAAAACTCCACCCTGAAATATGTTTATATTGTGATTAGAGATTTTGGTGCTAATTTGTAGGTATTAATATTAATGAGAAATCGAATACAGAAGTAGTGGAGACTTGCTGGACTGGACTCCAAGTTCCAGCATGCACTGCAGCTGTACAGCTGCAGAGACTCGGCTCAGCTAGATAGCGATCTATGAGATGACGAGTGTCAAGTTGAAGCTTTGGATGCTGATCTGTTTGAGCAGAGTGTACAGATGAAGAGGTGACAGACTAAAGAACTAAAGCGCTGCTGCATCACTGTTTAAGTAGAGATGAGGTGAGGGCTAAATCCCACTTGCGCCATTATCTGCAAGTAGTCAAACAGCATTATGGGTAATGTAGGAAATCATTAGCCAAAGTGAAAATAGACCAATGTGTCAATGAAATAAGTTTTTAAAAAGTGTAATATGTCATATGTTGTCATATGTTAATTATTTAGATTAACACGCAAGATGGTTAGGGAGGATAATTTGCTTGATTTAAAGAATTCAGAACCATATGATTTAATTGAACAAGGGTTAAAGTTTTCAAGTACTTTTACTTATTTTTATCCTTTTTCTTGTATATAAAGCATATAATCTATGTTCATATTTTCATCGTGAGTGAATAGTGCATTACATAAACACCAATGCTCAATTACAAACAATTACAAACACTCAGCCAGTATGCCACATTATGTTCGGAGTTGAGAAAAAGAAGTGCATCTGTGTTTGTGTCTGTATTAGTATGTGATCTCTAGAGAGCTAGAGCCTTGCTTGTTATAGCAGGACTCATTCCAGCATCCCACTCTGCTCCAAAGAGCCTGGCTGAGAGAACCCTTGTCCTGGAGTCTGCTCAATAATGGATGAGTCTGGAGTAAACAAATAGGCCAAGAGAAATTAAGCAGAGTTAATTATTCAAAGGTACCAATGCATTTAGATTGGGCATTGGGGTCTGCAGGAAGAGGAGCAAGCTTTTGATTAGCTTGAGTCTGGGCCATTTCTAGTTTCACTGAAATTCAGCACACAAAATTCCCTCCAAGTAAATTAAAGCCTTAAAGTATAAGTGTTGCCAAGTGGCCTGGTTGATTTTGTACTACTTAACAAAAACACATTTCATAAGAAATGTGTTTCATAAGACTTATTCTCACAGGTCAAAATGTTAAGGTTGAACAATTCAGTGTAAATGTTTCCTCTAAAGATGACACTGCACAACAATTTTTTAGAAAAGTCTTGCTTCCTGGAAAGTTTTTGCTGATTGTGACAGGTACCTAGTGGGTACGCACAAATATAGTTTTGGTTTTACTGCATCATGTAGGAACTCTAAGAAATAGACATTTATATGTTTACTGACAATAATGTATTTAGTCACGTTTATGTTTCACATAAGCTATTAAATTCAACAGAGTTAAAAGTGTTTTGCTCCTGATTTTCTTTTGTATTCAATGTCTGGTGCATCACGTTGCAGTGTCCAACAGCAGTGAGCAAGCATTGACGGATTCCAGTTGCCCTGGTATCGTTTCTCCATCGTAGCAATGTCCTGGTGAAACCTTTCA
>JAQQZR010000017.1:4649027-4671207 GCA_030068235.1 Notoglanidium macrostoma
CCCATAAACACACTCCTAAACCTTGTGGAGAGCTTGCTCAGAAGAGTTGAAGCTGTTATAGCTGCAAAGGGTGGGCCCACGTCATATTAAACCCTATGGATTAAGAATGGGATGTCACTTAAGTTCATATGTGTAATGGCAGGTGAGCGAATAGTTTTGGCAATATAGTGTATATGTGGTATTTTATAGTAACCACCATATACACAAACTTCAGTTTCTATAATCACATTCTTGACTGCTCAAACATTACCACTTAGATTATTAGTAAAGATTTTTTAGAAAGTACTACTGGTCCATTATCCTCAATAGAACCTTCCCTTGCTACCTTAAACTTAATACACATTTGTGACACCTATTTACAATAAACAATGCAAAAAACAAAAAAAAAATATTGGTTTTCCATTAACACACCCGTACATTGGCAGATTTTTATTTTGCATTAATAAACTTAAGGCTAGTAATATAAGAAATGTTATATAGTGATAATATGCCAAGTGGTCCTTCATAAGTTCTGTAAATAGCCAACAATGTACTACCATCAGAACTGCTGACTGCTGTGCCTCCCACAACTAAAGTGTCATGACAAATAGGTATTCAGTCCCGTACATTGTTTCTCCAGCATGATGCTTCTTCAGTGCCAGTGTGCATGGAAGTAGGATAGCACACCCAAAAGGCCTCTGGCCACCATGCCAGAATCATCACTTCAGAGGAAGCATGGACGAGGCACTGCCTCATCCTCTCAAACCTATTTGCACCATTATTTCCGCAAGCTTGTGTTTACTTCAGTCAACTTCCATGTTCCTGTACTCAAAGCTTGTTTGGTCTTTCCAGCATGACGTCAACAGTTCAGATGTGTCTGCAGATCGAGGAGATCAGTCACTGTTTTGGTGGGCAGGACACCTCAAATAGCGATTTGTCTCTTAATGATGGAGATCAAAGCCTTTTGTAAAAGATTTTTTTTCATTATCCTTGCCAATGTTAGCTTGTTAGGGAAAAACATTATGAAAACAAAGAAGAAATGACATGACAGACTTTTAACTACCATTCGATATATGTAGTTAGATAAACTGTAACAGAGGATCTGCTACAGAAGCAGTGCTGGTTCATGTTTAGAAATTCCAGTTGCTTGACCCCATGAGGTTTATTTATCAAAGTGTGAATAGAACAAGTTCTGCATTTGTGCATAAAAGCCACCAATATTCTCAAGAAAACACATGTGCGTACAAACGGCTGTACGCATTGGCTATTGATAAATCCCACACGTTCTAAACTGATGTGCTCATGCACAGCCGCACTCATAAAGAAACACCCTCAAATCACCATATATGATAAACAACTTCCCAAAAAACAAAAAGCACAGTAGCCTGCTCGAGGTGGTGCGTGTTAAATATGACATGGAACATGTCAAAAGGTCTAATAAAATAAACTTAACAGACAATAAAGTAAAGAAACTGGTGCACAAGGTAGGGCAATACAAAAGTCCTTTGGCACTTTTGCAAGTAGTTTGTCTACATTCAATATAATTTAAACATAAGATTTTATGAGTACATGTGTGCACTCTATTTCCACCATTACATTTAAAACTGTATGATAGCATGAAAATTCATTATTTTTTACTGTTTCTTCTGATGCTGTTCGGACACTCCTCATAATCAGATTGCCTGCTATTTCACTTTTCTTCCACTACGGGTTTCTGAATATGCAAGGTTCAGGAGCATGCAGAAATATATGTACATCTTCACGCATGAGAAAACGTATAAATATTATTCAATGCATAGAAACGTGCCTACGTATGATTTACACACAAAACTATGCATACGCATGATTGATAAATGAGGTCCCTATTTTGGTTGAAATGAGAAATCCCTTGCCCATGCCTTTTGCTGTAATTTGCAAGAGTTGCAGCTCTATATGGAGGTGCTTTTAGTTCAAAGAAGGTCCAGAGATAATCTCCACCCATGATTATAAACACATCTCGTCATGTAGAACACATCTCTCATTTTGTCATTAACTTGCCATCTCACTAATTCTTCTTGAAATCTTCTTGAATTCAATGTAAGAAGACCATTAGGCAGGGATAATTCTTTTACAGTTCACTGTTTGGCAAGCTTCTGGGATGTTCTTTGTAGAGAAAAAAGAGAGAAGGCATAGGATCTGTATCGATTACCATGAACTGAATGACATAAAGTAATAAACAATATCTTGTGCCTTTAGCGCATTCCATTTTTAGAAGTAAATTAAGCACTTTTATTCATTATGATTAACATATCATGCATCATGGCCTTGTCAATGTGTCATCCATGTTCCAGGCATCCTCCAGTAAAGTCCTCTGTGATATCCTCAAATGTTTTTGTAATTTAATGTTTGTGACATCCTCATTAATTTAGTCAATATGGAGGTGTGTCTCATGTGAGGTAATTATTGACTACAGAATTGAAACACAAATTAAATTCCGGGAGGTGCAAATTCCATCTCACCCAATGGACCAACCCTAATCACCTTTGGTTCCTCTTGGGGTACTTGGGTTTCCTCCTCTGTTATTTTCTGACATGGTGAGGATTTCTGGTTTTTCACCTATATACACCTAGAGAGAAATTAGAATGTATGAAAATCAACCACCAATAAAAATTTATATAATCATTAAAGGTAATTATTGCCAATACACTTTTAGCTGGAGTCACAAGTGCACAGTAAATCGAGGATCCTTACAAAGATCCTACACAGAGTTCCTTAGCAAGAACACACCAAGAAGACACTATGTATGAACACATTTTGGCTGATTTACTTTATATTCAGCTACATTAATGGAAAAACGAAAAACGTCTGTTAGAAATATTTTCTACAAAGGGTAATGTTTTTGACCACACATTACGTTTTATCCCAAATAAAGTGTGATTATTTCCTCTCACACACTAGTAAAACTATTTTCTAAATTATCTAATAAGATTTCTTATTTTTACTGGGAACCTTCTGTGTCTTTCCCAGTATAATTGTTAATGTTAAAACTTAAGGTCTTAACTACATACTTTCCACCACCTATGAAAGCAAACCAACAACTGATTTTCAAGCACTTTGCCTGTTGACATCTGTCATGTGATTTAGAAAGTATCCAGAGCTGGGCAAATTGGGAAAGTAGAACAAAGTGCTATAGTAAAAAGCTGCATTTTTCCAAAGGCTGGCCATTTATGGAAGACATGTGAACAGAAGAGGGCTCAGAGTGGCCTATCTCGCTCAAGCCACTCGCTAGCCGACCACAGTCAGTGTTGCATGGCAGATCATAAAAGATAATTGCCCAGCCTGGATTTTTTAAGACCTTAAAAATGAGTGCTACAAGGGTGGTCAGAGAGTTTAATGTGTGTGTGTGTGTGTGTGTGTGTGTGTGTGTGTGTGTGTGTGTGTTTACCATGTTCCAACCACAAGTCATGCTAAACCAAGGGTGAAGATGGCGTATTTCCTCTTTCCTACTTTTACCAAAGATTTCTGTGTGACCTGTATTCTGTTCAGTTGTCAAGAAAATGTGTAATGTAGTATTCAAGTGCTTAGCATCTCAAGCCTACTTCAAGCAACCACTATGGAAATGAACGGAAAGCATTTGTCCAGATCCAGTCATTTTCACTTAACAAGGTGTTGGTGCAGGTAACAGTACTCAGCTCATAACAGCAAGACCCAGTCACACACGCAGCTTGAAGCCGACCACACAAGAACAAGAAAGGATCCTGACTCACTTATCGCACTAGTTATCGCGCCAGGGAGCCATAACTCTGCTTTATCCCCTATTACCACAAAAGCCTATACAAACTATCTAAACAAACATACCAGGCTTAAAGTGAATGTTATGGTGTACTTTGAACGTACAAAGAAAACTGAAGTACAAATGAAAAAAGGGATATGTTGAATCTGATTAAGTTATTCACATCAAAGATACAAAAAGAATAATAGTAATTAACATATGAGAATGTATAAACCTGAATATCAGATATGGTAGCCTTTAATTCTGAACATGTGCTTTAGTATTTTGGAGTTCAAAAAAACTTTCATACTTCCTGTACACACATGACTCCCTGTAATTAGTATTATTATTATTAGCATTAGTGGATGAACTTGTGGACTATGGTTGGTTTTGTTATTAGATGGGAAACAAGAAATCTAATATCTATCAGTATTTCAACAATGACACTATTTGGGTTGAACAAAGCATTATATCATAAGGTTTTATCAATGGAATAATAAGTATCATGTGGGGCAAATTATTACACACACTTTAAGGCAGATAGATAGCTTAGACTTTATCACTTCAGTCAAACAAAAAAAAAAAAGACACTAAACGTAGAGTTATCTTGTTTGTCCTTTTCTGTAATTTGTACTTTGATTGGACAATTTGTGATTAGTCAATCTACTTGTAGTTTTTCCTCTAAATGCATTTTGGGGATAAAATGTATCTTATGTAAGTCGCTCTGGATAAGAGCGTCTGCCAAATGCTGCAAATGTAAATGTAAAATGGGATGATTTTATCTGGGAGTAAATAATTAATCTTTCTTACATTCATCACACCCATCTTTGCACCTTCTCAAATCACTGCTGATGACATATTACAGATGTGTCAGTCATGCAATAAAGGTCAAGCCTAGGAGACATTTCAATCTGTTTGATTGTCACTAGCAAGCTCCATGAGTCTACAACCTATGCTAGAAAGAAAACCAGCCCCAGCCTCACGTCTTCATACTATTATGTGTATTTTCCTTATATCCATTGAAAATGGCTTCTGTGCTTGGTTACACAAAACATCTAAATATTCCAACAGCACATAATTTGGTGTGAATTTAAAAAAACAACCTACATGACAAGAACAGTCTGTATTTTCTTCATTAATAGTTACACCATATTCAATGTTTCCTTTCTAACAGAAGTAGTGAGGGAATCAAATTCATTTGCTTAACCTTTATTAAATCACTGCATTTTTTTCCTGGATAGAGACTATGCAACAGATCCCTGATAATGAACAGCCAGAAGGGCAAAGGAGGCTTTCATTACTGAAGTACATCTGATACATCTAGAGATAGACGTCTTGTTCTGCCCTAAGAACCAATAATGGTTGGTGCAGTGAAACTGATGGAGCCTCATATGCATGGCACTCGCTTACTGCAAAGACTCACAAAAGGGGTCAAAAGGTCAAACTACATGATGATCTACTATAATTCACTATAAAGACATGATGCTTATATGCTTTGCTTGACGTTCCACTGTCATGAGAGGAGTGTCAGTCAACTCTGATTCTGTTTCTTCTACTTCTTCTTCTTCTTCTTCTTCTTCTTTTGTGACAATGTGACAATTTTGGATGACAATTTAACCAGCTAGAAATATGACCACTAGATAAATAGCTAATTGTTAATATTGAAATGATTACATATAGTTTAGGTAATAATTGTAATATTTAATAGACATGCCAAGCCATAAAAAGGTGTTCTTTTAGCCATCAGGACATAAATCATTTTTTGGTGATTTGTAAGGCTTGCACTACAAGTAAAAAGTTTGGACACACTTACCCATTTATAATACCCTTTCTTCATTTTCTACATAACAATACTGAAGACATCAAAACTATGAAATAACACATATTATATATTCGGAATTATTTGGTAAACAGTAAATTGTTAAACAAAACCAGAATATGTTTCATGAGGTAGTCACCTGGAATGCTTTTTAATTAACAGTTGAGCCTTGTCAAAATATAATCAGTGGAATTTCTTGCCTTCTTAATGTGTTCGAGATCATCAGTTGTGTTGTGTCTAGGTCATGTTGGTATACAGTAACAAGTCCTATTCAACAACTGGTGTAATCCATATTATCTCAAGAACCGCTGAACTAAGTAAAGAGAAATGACAGTCCATCAAGAAATGAAGTGTCTCTTAATAATAAAGAAAAAATAAAGAAAAACCATTGAATTAGATGTCCAAACTTTTGACTGGTACTGTATGGCAAATGTACAGTAGCAAGGAATGATAGGAATGGCAGCTATAGGCTTTTTCAATCTTGAACTTCAGCAAGAACATATATTTCACAATACAAACCAAAAAAGGACAATACACACTACATTACTTAGTTTTTTTTAATGGGAAAGGAAGAACCCTTGATAGAGCTGTCATTGTTTGATAGGGCAAGTCACACTTACTTTAGTCTTTGCACCAGCCCATGAAATGCATCAGTTTGCTGAAAACGCACAATTGCTCCCCTTGTTTGTGGAATGTGTTTGTTGGAACCTGCTAGAAGCACACCGCCAAAAAAAACACACTCACTTTCAAAGCACACACACAGACACACACAGACACACACCATGGTACAGATGACTCCCCCCAGCTGACTAACAGATACCAGTGGGACACAGACATGACTCATATAATTGACTGAAAGTCTTACTTTCCACAATTGCTAAAATTCTGAAAAGCCAGAATTTTACCACAAAAGTCAGTGGTGGGGATGGCTCCATGCTAACAGCATAAATGATAAAATATGAATTGGCTAAATGCAATCTGCAGGAATTTTTGGGTATACAGTATAAGCTAAAGACTATAAGCTTACTATACATAACAGTTAGGAAAATTAACAAAAATGAAAGCCCAGTCTTCAGTCTGGTCCATCCTGCACATAATAATACAATACATTGTCTAAAATTGTAGTGAAATGTACTTAATGAACAATAACAGACAGGTTTGTACATCTAAGCATCAGTATACAGGTTTTTAATATAATAGTGAATTATACAAAAATGCATTACATATTGTCCACACGTGTCCACATACTTTTGGCTATAAAGTATGTGAAATAGTGATGCACTGCACAACCCACCATCCGCTTTTATTACTAAACAACCTATTTGTTTCTACAGGAATGCAAAATACTTAGAATTTTTTAATGAACTTTATTTAGAATTTTTTGATAGCATGTAGATAACACATGATGTCATCCAATTGCACATTATTATTGTTATTATTATTATTATTATTATTATTATCATTATTATTATTATTATTTTTTAGGCAATTACAAATGGTCTCAATGTCATGTGAGTTAGGATAGAATGTAACAGATAGATTTTAACTAGCTAGATTTTTTTTCAGATGTCTGGAAACAACAAAGAGAAATCAGCAAGGCTCATAAATTAACAGGTCAGAGTACATTTGAATATATATATTTTTTTTTAATCGCTACCAGAAGCAATTGCATCTTTCATGTGCTTTCCCCTTCAGTGGATTGGCTTTTCAGGTTTACAAATTTTATTTACATTTGGTCTGACTGCTGTTTCTTGGTCTGAGAAAATGTTCTTTCAGGTTGTTCTCAAATCGCCATAGTATAGGGTTAAAAAAATCATAAATGCTCCAACTAACCCCAAAATATCTCTGAACTTGATCAATGTGCCACAGCTGTATAGTACTGGAAACATTTTCCCCAACAGTAATGCACTGACGTGCTTACCCTCCACCACATTTTCCTCTTCTATCCCCGAGCCAAACCATCCAAACCACCCCAGTGCTCTTTCAAATCAGCACTAAGTCAGTGTGATGCCATCTGCGGAGAAACGACTGACCCTCTTCCCCCAACACTGAGGCATCCAGGAAGTTGAGGTCTGACAGTTTGTCTCAGACCATATGCCACATGGCAGTAAGGCCAGGGCAATTCATGAAAGGTTGGGGCAATAGCTAGAGGCACTGTGTACATATTCCCTTCCCTGTTTGTCTTCTCCAATATTTCACAAATATGTGCGAAGTAGTCTGAGTCGAGCCTCAGACACAAGGCCGGCTACACAGTGCACGCCTGCAGTGCTGCCGTGACTCCACTGATCTTTATTTGCCCAATATTTCAAACTGTTCTCATAGTAATCTGACGTTTGGGAATGATGATACCATGCTGTAATGAAAAGCTTGTCCTTCTGTAGGGGGCCATTTCTTTTTATGCAGTTACTAGACCAGATGGAGAGAGTAATGTTTATATTATATAACCCCTTTTTATTTTAGATGAAAATGGGCTAAACCATGAGAAATGAGACTACAGATGAGACATGAAGTCATTATACAGTATGCAATTACTACTTATATTACAGTAATGTGAATTTAAAAAAAACTGTAGAAGTGTAAGGACTAAAGCACTGAAACATACAATACGTTCAATTATTCTATATAAAATCCTATATAAACACATATTTAATTATATAATGTCTCGGTTGAGGTGTAACTTTAGGATATCTACACTCTATAGAGCTTGTTTTGTTGAAAAATACTGTATAAAAAAAAATTTCTCACAAATACAAACAAATCAAGAAATTTATCATGCTTTTAAAAACTCACTCTTTACTACCATTTCTTTTTGTTTGAGAATTATCCTAATGCTTTTTCCTAACACAACTGGGATGTTTTTTGTCTTGTGGAATTTTTCGTTTGCTTCCGAGTTTTGTCACATTTTTCACATGTGGCTTAGTCTTACAAGAATTCCTAGACACATTCATGCACTGTGGGAGAATTCTGCAGGACAGGAAAATTTCTCATTACTTGAAAGTGTTCATGCATTGCCATTCATTTATTAGATATAAGCATTTTAGCTAGGATTAGCATGTAGCTGTGTTCACGATAAAACTCTAATCTCATACTTATTTTTAATAAAATCGAAGTAGGTTGTATTTTTATTTGAAACTGAAATATAAACTGAACTTACTATTTTTAAGCTTTATTAAGGCAATTGTTTCGACTTAGGTTCTGTATGAGAAATTGAGTATGCCAAAAAAGTACATAAGTGATATGAATGCAGCATTATTGCTACAAGTTAGCTGTCTTATTTATAGGCACTTTTGACCTCAGGATCAAACTGGCAATCAAACTTTCTGTTCTGCTCAAATGTGTTACATTCAACACTAAAGAATATATCACACATATACACACACGCTTTAAAAAAATGAGGGCAAACATATAGTATGTTACTCAGTCTGATATTCCACAGGCATTGAAGATCATCAGAGCTTGATAAAGGACAAGACAGGTGAGTGACAGATGTCTGGGAGAATCAGGAATAGAAAGAAAGTGCACTGCCACAGGTTAGGAGGTGCCGGGCTTGGACAGACAGGGTGTTTGATGACACTCCCAGGCACATGTGTCACAGGTGAAGATGAAAAGCCTCAGAAGACAGTGAAGAAATGCATATGTGCTGTCCCACTCTAGCATGCAAAGAACATACAGGGAGGATGGGCCGTCCTCAAACTGTTGACTCTAAGTTGGAAGCAAACAATTGTATAGGAAGTGTTTGTATTCTGTAGTACTACAATTTGTTTGGACAAACCTGCAATGTCAATGTGCACAAAACAAACTATATGGAAACATGGTTTGCCAAGGTTGGAGTGGAAGATCTGGAGTGTCCTGCACAGAGCCCTGACCTCAACCCCACAAAACACCTTTGAGATGAATTGGAACGTAGACTGAACGCCAGGCCTCCTCACCCAACATCAGTGTCTGACCTCACTAATGCTCTTACGCCTGAATGAACACAAAAATCCCCATAGCTATGGTCCAAAATCTTTCCAGAATAGTGAAGGTTATTATAACAGCAAAATGGGGACTAAATCTGGAATGGGATGTGGTCAGGTTTCGACCAGGTTTAGCCATTTGGTGTATATTTGGTGTATGGTGTATATGTACCACATTAGTACAAGGATAGAACCATATATTTAACAATATATTTAAATTTATTTGGGGTTGGGGGAACTTTACCTTTGACATATATTGATAAATAGAGTCATCCAAAAAAAATGTATACACACTTCAGGAACACTTCTACACATAAATGTCTGGAAGCTAATGGCCACCACTTTGAGCACTTCTTGTAATTGTATAGGCCAAAGGTAACTTGTATTAATCTTGTGATTTCTGAATAAATGTAGTATTAAAATATTCATACAAAATTTTTATTTTCCTGAAGTGTATATACATTGTTTTATCTGATTCTGTATATTGCATTGTTCCCCAGTTTCCACAAAAGGTTACAAGACTACAAGACGCCACATAAAAAGGTTAGTTTTTTTTAAATACCTAACCACACACAAGCTGATTCTGCTTAATGGGCTGACTGCTTTGATTGGTTGGGAGGAGTGCAGGGGTAAGGATATAAACCCAGAATGTACAACAAAAGGGTTTCTTCTTCTTCCTCCTCTTCCTTTCCTCTTTTGAGTCATATGGTGCATCACGTGCAGTTCGCACTGATCACTAGTTACTGAATACACTTAGCCTATGTTGACCTGCCATTTAGATTATGTAATCCAACATTGTCTCAATTCCAGACTCACAGGACTTTAGCTTGTACCTGCAATTTGCTTCTATTTACTAATTGTCATGCAAAAAAATGGAAGAAGAACTTTGTTTTTATCTGATCCTTTCATATGAATGTGTCATTAAATGTGAAAATTGAGACATTACAGTGAAAAATAAAACTTGGAAGTTAGCAACATTGATCATTGGTGCCTGTGGTGAGTGTAGAGTGCTAGCAGTTAGCGTGCTGCCAACTATTGTAGTACAAAATCTGGCAAATAATGAGGAAAGCAAACAACCCATTATTTGATTTTTTTAACTAGTTAGGTTCAGAAAGTATATACAGTAGCTACTACTGCTTCTAACTAGACCTTAAAATAAGGTAAAAACTAACACATAAAAAACACTAAAACATTAGCAGAAGCTACACATCCAGAGGAGACCAAATAAATGACTTGTAGCTTGCTAATCTGAATTATAGGGTTGTTTGGATGTAATGGTGATATTTCAGCATCCAAAGTAGTGTATACAAAAGTATTTTCTTTTAATAAAGCCTATAGAAAGAGGGTGCCATTTTGTGGGGCTTCTGTTTTATAGGCTAGCTAGCTCAATTTAATTTAGTTAGCTGTTTTTTTTGTTTGCTTCTTTCTTTGTGACATTGAACAACCATAATGCCTTTTGCAATTGCATACTATCCTTCTTTTTGGTTGTTTTTACTTTTTGCCATTCCACCACAGGGCCAACATAGACCATAGCCCTTTTTTACACGTTGGGCTGCTTTCTGATTTCCAAGAGCTAAACCTTTATGTATGAATCAGGACCATAAACACAAACAACATCCATCATTACCATCTCAGCCTTTACTTTGCAATTTGTTTGAACTAGTTTAAACTTAGTTTAACCCAGCTGTGCCAAAGTATCTCCAGTTATGGCAGCATTTATCATTATTTTCAGTCATTATCTGTCTCCTCTCTCTCAGCTTGAGACACAGTCATTACTTATAGAGACTAATAGGAGCAGTGCAATGATGCAGCTGCTCCTCATTCACTCTCTGACTCATTCAAGTGGATATATCTCCAAAAGCCTCGGTTTAAAATGAATGCACTCTGTAAACCGTGAAGTAAACTACTGTGTTTTGGCTATAGGTTAAAATTTGTGCTCAAATATGCCTTCAAGTGATTTACAGGCTTGTGAACTTTGTTCTGTGATGAAGAAAGCCTTGTCCATAAAAATCAGCAGAATGAACAGATAAGTAGGTCAATCATTGGCTGAGGGGGTCTGAGTTAACTCTTGTTATATTTCACGCAGTTGGTAATTGTAAAATGGCCAGTGATATATGGCTCTCCTACAGCACACAACTGGAATACGTCTTGAATCAATGTGAATACAGTTGATTACTCTTTATTTGAAAGTAGCAGTATATTATGGTATGGCATACTGTAAGTTACTGTATTCTAGATTAACATGAAAATACCTGCATTAACACACATACAGATGTGCACTGAAATCTTCCTCAATAAAAACTATCCTTAAAAATTAATTTTTAAAAAGCTTCACCATAGTCACAGTCCACAGTGTAATGAGAGACTGACTAGCTAAATAGACATTTTTTGAGGGTACTGTAGTTGCTAAAGAATGTGTCTCATCATTGATAGCTAACGGACTATTTTTTTTTTACTTCATTTTGAATGAGTTTACCCAAAGCAACTTATAATTGAGATAAGATACAAACAGAGCATCTCAGGCAAGCCTTGACAAATTATAGGTAGTTAGCACTCTCACTACTTTATTGCTATTGTTAGTTATATAATTAGCTAGCTATTTACCACTACTTTCTTTTTTCTTTTTTTTTTACCTTATTTTGGCTGTTTTTTCCCCCTAGAAGGTCCATTAAGCTTTCATCAAAGCTAAAGCTTGATTGCCAAACTGTGCATACAAATATTTCAGGAATCACTGGGAGAAAGTAACATTGCCAAATAGATATTTGCAATTTTTATAAAATTGTTAGAGTTCAGAATGCACATTTTGCTACCTCGTACATTGCAATACTGTACACTCTTAGGGGGAAAAAGCGTTTTAAGGGCTTTGTTTAGGGTTTCATTGGTTCTACAGCTTTTAAAAAAAAATGGTTCTTCTGGAAACCCGTTCAAATAGCAGTAGACTCCGTTGAAGACTTCTTTTATTCAGAGACAACCGAAGCACCTTAATTTGTTGTATTATAGTGTACTTTTGCATTTGTGTACTATGCTTTAATATTTCTTAGATGAAAGTTCAAGATTTGTTGAAAGAGAAATAATTTATTGAGTGGCAATGTTTTATTCAGTGCAACTATAGAGTCAACAACAAGCCTGTATTCCTGACATTTCCACACTGTGTCATATTGTATTAGTCAATATGGTGAGGGAAAATCACAGCCATGAAAGTCTGCTTCTTGTTACTGTCACTCCACTGCTATTGTGACATTGTTAGCTTGCTTGTTCCTCTTCCTGCCACTCATCTTGGAAAGCCACTACACAGACAAGTAAGAAAGAACAAACATTTATGCACTCAATCAAAAAGCATTGGCCTAGATTGTTAATCTTTGCTTCAGTATTGGGTGCTTTGCTTTGGACCACAACTTCTACTCACATGCACAGGTTTAGCGAATTATTGACATCCAAAATAGTCCATGGTATAAACCCATGGGGTGACCCTGCCACTAAGTAGGGTTTGGAGTAATTTGTCATATCATACCCATTTCTGTGGGCCTCTTCGTTTCTCTATGCACTATGTCGCCATGCCAGACAAATCAGCAAGACCCTTGGCCTTAAAGTCAAGAATGTCATTTATCAAGCTACAAAATACACCTAATAGCTTTCTTGTGTGTCTATCAATGTAAAGATTCAGTTTGGTGTAATGTCCACTACGTGCAAGCCCAGGAGATACTCAAAGCAACAGTGGCCACCCTAAAGCATTTCAATTTAACAAGCCAATGGGCAGGAAAGAAAACAGTAGAGGAAGAAACAAATCCAACATTCTGAAGTGAAAGGCTTTGATTTTCTCTCAGCAGGCCAGGCTTTGTATGCTAAGCACCAGGCAGGGGATGTTTGTGGGGGCAGCAGCAGGGATCAGTCCCACAGGCCACACTTGTGCTGTGTGTCATCAGCTCAGCGAGTCAGAGATAACTCCCGGCAGGGGCTGTATTGCCTCATTCATCTTGATCAGCCTGGAGCCAGCCAGCAGGACATGGGCATCACACTGAGAGGAGCACAGGCCTGGATGTCCATCAACACTTTTGATAAAAGTCTCAGCGAACACTCGCCATGCTTAAAATTTCAATAGGGTCTCGTGGAAGCACTTTTGGTTGCACTCATTTTAAACTCAGACTTTGAGAGTCCATCCAAAAACAAGTACTCATTTGATTAATCACTGCTGCCAACCCCACTTAAAGGAAAAGCCTTCCTATGTAATAATGCTGAAGCTTGATGCAATATAGAGTTTGTTCCTGAGGTGCAGAAAAGAATATGGCTTAAATCCACTCATATTATTGTGATCTGTCTTCCCTGACAAAAGCAGGATTGTGGCCATGACGGTGAATTTCATCTGTTTAAGAGTGTGCAACTTTTTTACCATCAGGTTGTCGACAGTGTCGCCTCTGCCAGGAAAATAGCACCTCTATGCCTGTAGAGGACTATATAAAGGACATACAACCATTCATTCATTGTGTCATGCCAATATCACTATTTCATGTAAGTACTGATCCTTTATGTTTGTGACTGCTATTCTGTCGTTGGATCTGCTGTTAAATCTCTTGCACATGAAACCACAAAACCAACCCAAGTGCTGTCCCTTACAGTCTGTATGGCGCCAAAGCACCAAATTATATTTGGTGTGGCAGCTCATAAATGAACTTCCAACGAAGTATTCTGCACACAATACCCATAGTGTTGGAGGTAGTAACACAAGACAATATTATGGTAATAAAACCAAATGCAAATAAAGAAAGGCACCTTCAATGCACAGAGGGACCATGATAAATAAGAGGTTCTCATTGTTTATAGAACACCTTTACATCATGATCTTGTTAACAGTTACCAGAAACTGTATTAAACTCTATTCCTATCTGATGTGTTTGTAATAGTATTGTCATTGTTTGTCTCCACTGAGACAACAATCCCAGGGCAGATCGCAACAAGAGTGATGCCAAATTAAATAATTAAAGACTACGTAGGGGACAAATTGCAACTCATCCTGGCAGCTATTTCTAAAGTAATTCCAAATTTGAATGTTGATAAAACAGTTACTTCAAAATGCCCTTCTCAATTATTATTAATGAATTCATGCACTGAGCGATGCTTTGCTACAGAGATTCTTTATGGTGTTATAATTTTTCTCCGAATCCCTGTGGCACGGTTCAGAAATTGTATACACTAGTGCTATTGAATTTTTTTATTTGATTGGTCAGAAGGTGTTGATTAATTTATCATATCAGTGACACTCTGACAGTAGCATCAAGGCAAATTGCAGAATTATATATTTAAATGCTACATTATGTATATATTTACTTATGTTTATCATCAAAGGTTTTATTTTCTATTGTAACAACTAATTCACATGGACTTGCATGGTGGATGCTCAATATAATCTAAATATAAAAACACATTTTAAACTAATTTATTTCTAACCAAAACAAACATAATCATGGTGATGCTTTTTGTTTATGTAACATTTATTGAAGGAATCTCCATTTCCAGCAGTTAGTTGCCTTCCTCATAGGAGAGTCTTCAATCAAGGCAATGTACTTTTTAAAAAGCTGTTATAATGTAAGATATAACAGGAACAAAGGTTCAATGACATTAAATTTTACTATAACTGCATAGAAAGTATATAGGGTTCTTTTAATTGATTTAAAAAAAATTATAAAAATTTGTTGGCAAATCCTGGTATATAAAAAATAATAAAAACACTTTGCACAGGACCGTATCACTTCATCTTGTTGTTGACTATTTTCCTTTAACTGCACATCCCAGTGTGTTTTATGTCTTACGCACGCGATTTGCAGTTGTAGAACACTTGGTTTCGGCTTTGAAGAATTATGTTGAGATGCAAATGACCCACCGAATGGCACTTACTTTCAACTCCTACATACAGGGATGCTTCATAGCACATGGAGTGTGTTTTCTTCACAGGGAGTAGGGCACGGGCATAATCACTCCAGAATGGACTGTGGTGAAAGATGTTGAGAGTGAAAGCGGAAAAGCGTGAAAGAGTGTACAGTTGTAATCAGGGTTAAGAGGGACTGATTGATGCAAAACCTACGTAAGAGGAAGGAAACTGGGAACCCTGGGCAGAGGAGCTGTCAAGTACTTCCTAGTCATTGAAGGGGTGTGAAGTGTGCCTGTATGCCTCTCCACACTTTTAAATGAGTCATGGCTAGTCAAGGGAAAGACATCTTTCCTGCCTGACCTATTCTTGCTGTTCCTATAACACATCCTGGTTCTGGGATCCTCTTGTGATGTGAGGTTGCCTAAACAATAATAAGAAAGCACTAGTTAGTGTATCCGTTCTCATTTTACAAGACATGTGCAGAGACTGACAGCATTTTGTGTGACAGTTCACTACAACTTGTAAGGCTTACAGCTCCTGACATGTGTCTGAGTCATTGATGCTTCATGTAGCTGTCTGTCCATAATGACAGTGTTTCTTAGGTGCTATACTCCATCCTGATGGCTAGTGTTCATTCACATTAGCGTTCCAGGATTAGGTCAAGCAGGCTAACTCCAAGGCTACAGCTTTGTCTTCTGAAGTGAAGACCCAGTGGTCAGTACTTTTCTTCTATTGCTAATAGTTCCAATATGCGTGTGAGCACTAAGGGTCTCTGTGAAGAAATCAAGAGCGGCCTCATCAGCATGGACACTGATTTGGTCCTGAATAAATGGTTATCTCTGCTCTTGCTTAATGCACGTCTGTACTTTAAGTGGCTGTGAGGCAGTTTGACAGAGGACCTGGGTTCAGAGTGCTCAGACAGGATTGAGTTAATGCCCCACCACCCCCTCCCCATCCACCCCCAGTTCACAGTGACTTGTTGGTGATTTATATGATGGAAGGAATTCTGTGAAGGGCTGGGATCCCTACTGTAACCTTTTACCCCCACCAGATGTTCCCTCTGAAAACACGATAATGTTCATCCGTAAATCGCCGTGCAAACATATCAAGTGGCTGTTATGTGTTTGTGGCAAGACCGAGAAAAATGACAAAAATGGCAGTGGCAATGGATTTTAAGCAGAGATGGATTGGGGCAATTGCTTGCCCCATATGGTCTTAAAAGGCTAAAAAATGGCCACTAGTTTTACCCACCACGACACATTGTGCTCTGGTTGACTGCTAAAATAAAAGAAACTTTATCTCAATGTGGTTTTCTTTTTACAACCAATGGCCAATAATACATAAATAAATAATAAATAGATAAAATACCACACCTAGTAATATGACGGGTGATATCATGTTGCCAGTAAAATCCTCATTATTCATTATTTATATTCAGCACTGCTAAAGGATTACACAAACCAGTAAGATTAAATAACTATACAAGTGACAGATGAGAGGCAAAAAATGGGGTGCTAAAATTTCTAATGCCTGGGTATTTTAGAGCTAATAAACAGCTTGGCCTCATCCTGACACCATTACCCAGAGTTCCACTTGGCTAGCTAATGGATGGTAGGGTCCCAGCTCACAAGAGAGGGAGCTTTGACAGTGACAGCTAATATTTGTCCTTTTCAAAGTGCATGAATTCTTAATTTGATGTGCTTAAATTGATTCAACTCCACTTACCCCTAGCTGTCAATCAGTCATGGTCTTCCTTTATCCTAACACAGGCAGAGAGCTACCATTATTTCACCAATACACCACATTCCTACATTAAAGGTTTTTTGTATTCCAAGATTTGTTACGCAGAGAATGACGACATAGGTCGGTCAGGTAGTGAGACATTTCCTGAGTCATTTTAATATGGGGCTCGCTTATGTTTCCTTGACAATTCTTCTTCTTATACTACAGCAAGTTGCCAACAATTACAATTTTTACTTTCTGAATGAACAACAGTTCATTCTTTTTTGTATATACTCTTGTACATATGTTTATAGTTACATTTAATATTGTGGAATGTCCATGAGACAAGTCATTCCTTCCCAATCATTTTTAGCAGTATTAAACCACACCTTAGTGAGAAGACCCTCTGTCCTGACTTTCACATGGTGGAAAACTTACTGAATGTTAACAAAGCACTGACACTGGAGACTCTTTCCATAAATATTAAATAAACATCTCTTTGTAGAAAACTTTTCTATATACCAATAATTATAAATTTTTCTTTGTTAAATTACTGCACATTTATTATTATTAGTCATAGTTTTTGTGTCATGTTTTTGTGTCATGTACATGCAAGTCCATGTAAATGAGTTACTATAGAAATGAAATAGAACAAGTGCCTTAATATAAACGTGTCATCTGCCCTGAAGTCAGAACTATTGCTTGACATGCTGCTACAGTAAATGAATCAGTCTTCTGTGAATTCAACAGTGCTGTGGTGTAATGTGATTTATATTAATCAGATGACATTAAGCACAGTGTTCATGTGCAAAGTTTTATGTTCTTTCTATATTTACAGTATATCTTTGTAGTTTATATATTTGTCAACTCTGTAAGAATTTTAGAGGGCATATATCAATGATGAGACTAAATAGGAAAGATTTTTTCCCCCACATTTCCTCTCATCTTTTATCAATTGCTTGTATTTGTGCCCCTGGAAAACCTTTTAAGAGTTGACAAAGAAAAATTTGCAATAAACTACTAGGGAAGGTCAGGTTACATGTCTTTTTCTGAATGTTCTCAACACAAAAGTTAAAGCAAATAAGGTCCTTTATTTGCCAATATTGATTCAATATGAGTGACGGAGGGATTTTAGAAACAATGCACAATTTACGCAATTGTAAAGGGTTTATTTCTGTGTATACATATCTCAGATATGCTTTAAATAATACAATGTATAATAATATAAACAGTTCTTACTCAGTCCGCTTTTCAGAGCCTATGAGGCTCAGTGCATACAGAAACTTACTAGGAACAATCTTATTCTGCTCCACTTTTGTGGTCTTCAACCAAGGTTGGCAGCCATATTCTGTTCAGTGTCAGTGTACTGCTGCTTTGTTAACACCATTGCATGTCCTCTTTTGTTGGTCAGAATAAGGGGAAAATTTATCATTTACCTTGGGGTGTCCTCAACAGCCTGAGACGCCTTCAGAAAATTGATTTTAGCTTAAGTTGGTCCTCCAAATTATAATGTTGCAAAATAATTATCCAATTCAGTCGAGAGCACCCACTTGCCAACCTAAGACACTTTTGTTGTAGCCTTGAGATCGGAATTGTAAAGAGTTACCTCATGTTGGAGGATATTTTTTCTAATGGTTTGCTTGTTTTGTGTTTTGTTTTTTACCCCAAAACTTTAACATGGTTAACAAAATTAGGATTACATCAGGGCAGTATAAGCATAACCTGCTTATGGGATTCTGTTTCAAAAGCAGTAAAGCCTACAGGAAATGGGAGATTCCTATACATCAAAATAGGAGCACACAAACCAAACATCAGTATGCAAAGTGGGGCCATTTCCTTGTACAAGCCAAAGAACTGTCGCTCTCTACTCCATGATTAACCACCTACTGGTCTGTAGATCATTTGGAAACTTAAAGAGACTTTCAAAAACATTAAGCTCCTCTCTACTGTTTGGAGTACACTTTATTACCTCCTTCTGCTTTTGTAAGTGTATCTCACTTGAGGCGTGTGATAGCTTTAATCTTTGGACAGAGGTTTATAGTGTTATGATTAACATGCGGAGAGAGAGTGGCGGCCGCCTTGAATGGATGAGCGAAATTGTCGGCTAAGAATTTATATGCATACTCGACAGCTTTTAAAGTGTGTGCTACAGACATCTTGTGATCACATTAAGTACTTCTTGAAAGAAGAAAAAAAAACTATAAAGGCCTTCTAAAATGGGCCAGAGACAGTAATCACCAAAGAAGTTGATGCCCAGTTGGAATCTTACTAAGCACCTATTCCCACACTGGTCTTTCCCACCCCCATCCCTTCATCCATTATGTGTGTGCAACATACATAATGTCAAATTGATTATGCTGATCGTAAACTACCATTATTCTGGCTGTCTTCCCTGTCAGTCAAAGTGTCTGCTGGGATGTGCGTGAGTCACACTAAAAGCTGTCTTTTTAATGTTTTGGTGTTTCTCCAGCAGCTCTAAAGGTAGTGCACTTCCCTTCAGATGCCTCGTTTCCTCCACATTTTCATGAATTAATAGTTTTTTACTGTTTTTCCTTTTCTCCCTAATGTATCAAGTATTTTCCTGTTTGGCCCAAAACCAGGTCTATAAAGGCCTGTCCTGAATAAACCATAACTGCACGGATGAATGAAGGAGTGTGGTGACACTTCTCTGAGGAGTTGGGTTTGCCTTGCTAAAGGTCCTTCTGGTCCCTCATGGACTACATTCATCTGGGAATCTGCCATATAGAGGGAATAAAATACTGCAAAACAAATGCTTGATGATCCTTTGAGTACATCCTGTACATTTCTGTCAAGTAATGCCAGTTTTTCACTTGGATAGAAACTGAAATGTATGGAGCAATGGGTTTTTCAGTCAGTTGGGCTTTTATACAATTGCCAATCTGATTGTGTTACTTTAAAAAAAATAAATAAATAAAATTCAGAAATTACATTGGCATCAACAGGCTCTGCATCACCTTGTCTACCCCCTGTTCAGAGACACACAGCTGCATGCCAACTGACATCTCTAACCATGTCCTTATCTGAAATCCAGGCATGCTCATAAATCAAGATCTTGTCACTATTTTCATCAGTGATAGAATAAGCTTCTTGCTAGACTCTGAATGGCCCCATGACTTTATTCCTCAAAAGATCTACCTCATCAGACAATATAGCAATAATTTGCTTCATTCTTCTCTGCATCTACTTTACATTGATTGTCCTTTATTATTTTCCCCTGTTTTTCACCCAAATTAGTCTTACCATCCAGCTCTCCCTTATACTACCACAGCCACCAACCAGAAAGGGGCGAATGATAGCGCATACTTCCTCCGAGACATGTGAAACCAGCCAAACACATCTTTTGCTATCTGCTCACATCTGCATACATGAGCTCATAGACTCCGATGATTGGTTAGTGTTGCTATGATTGATCGTGAGAGTTTCCCCACCCCCTCCACCCAGAGACCATGGCCAAGTTTGCTCCCTTAGGCCCTGGCTATGGATGGCTGTGGCATTGTTGCTATTCAAATTCATGATCTCTTAATGATTGTCCTTTTATGTTACAAACTAGTCTAAAGACCACAGGATACTTAATGCAATCCTGATGTTTACAAGGATTACGAAGACAAAACAACCCTGGGAGCTTACAAGCTTACGTTCTCTGTGGTTTTAGTATAGGTCATCATGTACAAGTGCTCAAATACTGCACTGGTACTATTAACATTTCATTACAATTTCCGACGATGAATGTCTGCTTCAACGTACAGACAGCATAAACTATGGTGATGCAAGTGTTTTTGGAAATTCATAAACAAATGATACAACTTGAGCAACATCTACTTATTTTATTGCTTATTTACAAGGAGAAATGGAAAAAGTTATCATTGCCACCTCACAAGCACCAGTTTGATCCTGATTCAGAATATGTTATGAGAGGAGTTTCATGAGTTCTCTCCATGTCCACTTGGGTTTCCTCTGAGTTATCGGTTTTCTCTGATCTTCAAAAAACATTGCGGTAGAGGGATTGGCTACCCCTAAATAAGTGTTAGTGTGAAATGTGTGTTCATGGTGTATTCCCGCCACGTGCCAAGTATTTCCAGATTCACCATGGCCCTAGTCTTTCAGGTTATGAATCCTTTCAGATACTCCACATGGATTGTATCCTTCAGCTGTTTGCACTTTTTTTTTAAAAGATATTCTGGACAGGCGCATCTGCCAGTGTACAAAATGTGAAAGGAAACCTTGTCTCTAAAACCTCCTTCCTTTATTCCGCCTCCTTATCTGATGTCTTCTTAAGAAAACAAATCGTTCAGCACATGTTTAGTATAAATCCCAGTGCAGACTGATAATCCAATGAGAATCCCACTGATCTTTGGGCTTGTGTTACTGGAGGTCCAACATCTGCCAACTGGCTGTATTCATCATACTGCAAACGTACTGGTAGTCCAGAGTTTGTAAAAATAGCTGAAGGAAATGGAGCCATTCTGCCAGAGAAAAATAAAATTAGCATGATGACTAAGTTCCTCATTAAGATCCACTGGAAATTAAACTGGCCATTTGTTTTCATTACTTCCTTTTGTTATAGACAAATCACTGAATTCACTTTTCTGCCTGAAATGGCAGCTAAGTTCTATTGCAATAAAATTTCAGTGGATGAATTTGAGTTTTTAACTCAACTGGACAATATTGCACTTTGGTGTCCATGCCTAATTCAGCACACCAAATGCCAAATACATAATGCACTATTATTAAGACCACATATCTGTATTAAAGGGGTGATATTTTATATCTGAAAATATTGTTTCCAATAGATGGTGTGGTATTTATGAATATATTTCAAATATAATTCAAATATATCATTTTCCTGGTTTTATTGGGCAGTGTGTAAATGGAAACCAACCATTAAATATGTATGCATTCTTGCCACAATTTCCTCCTGATAGTTTACAGTATAAGAGGTTCACTAAAAATATTGCCAATGAGAGCTTCTGGCAGAGACACTGAAGTGTTGTAAGACACACACACTCACACACACACACACACACACACACACACACACACACACACACACACACACACACACACACACA
>JAQQZR010000017.1:4671307-4690069 GCA_030068235.1 Notoglanidium macrostoma
CACACACACACACACACACACACACACACACACACACACACACACACACACACACATACACACACACACACACACTGTTACAGGAATTGGTTCCAGCTTTTACCACAGTGCCTGTTTTGAGGTAAGTGAAGACATCTTGTAGCTCTTTAAAGGTGTGTAGCATTAACACCCTTGCCCCCAGAGTAAACCTGTGAGGTGACCCACAGCCTACTAACCCCTGTGGCCCTTTGTAATATAGCTGTAACCCAGACCTCTCGGCAAATACCCTACATGGTAGAGTAGAGCTTTTAAGTCCAGCCTCTGAAGGGAAGGAGGCGTTACCGTCTGAGTTCATGTGGACAGGCGAAGAGGTGCGCTGACCTGGAAGAGGTCTGGGGGAAAAAAATATCTTCACAGACCTCCATCTCCTTCTTTCTTATCTCATACTTTCAGTATTTTCCACTCATGCTATTCCATCTTGGGTGTGATTTTTGATATTGAAGCCATATACATGGATTTATTGCTTTTTGAAATCTATGCTCCAAGACTTGCCACTGACCACTTCTCAATAACTCTACTTTTCAGATAGTTGGAGATGCACCGAATTTTATGCGATCTCTACAATTATAATGACAAGTGTGGTGCTCTCCTATAATTGGAATGCATGCCTAATAATAGTAGGAATGGAGATTGCATAAAGGCATGATCTACCATCAACCAACCTTGCCCTATTCATAATGTTGCAAAATACCTTTATGGCAGGTCCAATAAAAATGATTATAATATGATGCTAGTAATAGAGAGAATTGCATTTAATCTTATAAAACCATTTTTCTTTTCCTGCTGTAAACCTCCAGTATGTCAGTGACTGTCACCTTGATATCCTTGAGCTCAGAGTGCAGCTAGCTGGATGGAAGCTTTAAGAGAGAAACAGAAAAAGTGCATGAATCTGATTAATTCTGTTTCTCATCATAGCATCAGGTAGCCAATAAATGTGTTTAAAGAAACTAAGGGATGTGTTTGTTTGAAGTTTAGGGTGAGTAAATATGTAGAAATTGTATTGATGTCTCTTTTGACCAGTTGTGAACATCAATATAGCTCAAATATTGCATAACACATTATTTAACACAAATGCTATTATATTTTGGATTCAAGACAAAAATCCTCACTGTAGCTATGCATTTTGTTTATATTTACTCTTTTTTATACAAAATGTATGGTCATCTAGAAATTCATGTATTTCAAATCCAGATATCCAAAAAGCATAATGCACGTCCTGTACACCAAGATATTGAGCCACAGTATAAATTCCTCACACACACTCAACACAGCAACATGGTTCACTAACTCCAAAGCATCACTATAGATACATCATCCAGGAAGGTCAAGAAGGCTCATGTTACGTTACTTCCTGAAACGATTGCAAGTGGATGAGAAGCTTCTTCTTCTTCTTCTTCTTCTTCTTCTTCTTCTTCTTCTTCTTATTATTATTATTATTATTATATTTATTGTTGTTGTTGTTGTTGTTGTTTGCTTGTGTGCTTAACTTTTCTTTTTTTTTATTGATTGATTTTATGTGTACACGTCCGCCCAAAGTGTGTTGTGGCGAACGACTTTAGGATCTCATGATGAGGACGTCAAATAAAGAAAGCAAAAGCTCTATTTCCCCTGTTTGAAGGTACCCCTGGGAGGAATAAGCAAGGGGAAATGTTAAGGCCGAGGTTACTGATGGTGTGTTGGAGCAGAGGCCCGGATTTACAGCTGCCTGGGGTGAAGGCTCACCGCGCTTATTTCCCCAGCCAGTTAAAACAAATTGCATGCTCCAACCTCAGGTCCCCTCTTTTTCCTCCAAGCTACTTAGGACAATGTTGTTCTTCCGAAAACAATCTAAATTATTCCTAAATAAATACCATTACATGATGGATATGCTCTAATAATCCACATCTTGCTAGTATGATTGCCATCTTTTTCTCCTGGTCCTATAGTAGCTTTAAATGTCAACATGTTTTTTTTCATAGATTTAAATAAAAAAATTATAAATTTATTTATTTATTATTTATTATTTTATTAGCTTCAATATAAATTTTTATATCAGTCTAATTTATATATAAAAAAAAAATTTAATAATCATTATTTAGCCTATGCAACTATTTTAGTTTACTTTTCTATTCTTGTTTTAATTTTTAATTGTTAAATTTTTTTTATTGTTTTAGTTAATAATTATTTTTATATTTTGCATTGTTTATATAGTATCATAGGCTAAATAATTCATTTTAAGATAATTTTATGTTTCAAATTCAATATTAATAGCCGTCTAAGTTTATTTTATGCCAGTCTAATTTGCATAACCTTATCTAGTTAGTTTAAAAATTGTTATATTTCTATTACTTAGCCTATTTAATAACTATTTTATAGATGCATTGGCTTAATTTTTTGTTTCTTTTTTTACATTGTTTTTGTAGATTCAATTTTAAATTTTATATGGACTTAATGAGTCTTATTTACATAAATATATAACATCTGCATTTCTCCCAGCTATTTTGTGTATATATCCTCATAAAATCCCCATATTACCAATTTCCAAATTTGCCAAACATCTTTCTATTGGAACACACTGCTTTCAAATAATTGCCATAGTAATTTCCATCCTGCTAATAAACAGAAATGGTGAGAACAAGGTATGCAACATTATACAGTATATTCAGGTTCAAGTGGTTAAGATGATTTTGCTCATTGCTTCCTGCACAGTGAGCTTGTAGAGATTTAGCAAAGATTCCAGAAACATGCTGACTCTGAGATAACTTCTTACTGTAAGAATTTGAAGACATGCATAAGACTAGAGTTTGTAAAAAGACAAGAAACAAGGATTGAAACTCATGTCTCGTATAGTGCTGTCAGTTCTTATTGAGAAATGTCTATTCCTGTGCAGTTTCTATGATCATCCCTAATAATAATAACAGCATATTCTGAAGCTATGAAGTCACCTGTGGGGTTTCAGGATCAAAGAAGTATGCCAGGAAAACATGAATACTATGAATATAAGTTATAGAAAGCAGAAGCTTGAAGCAGACCACAGAGGGGTCATCAATGTATCTCAGTTGGCAACACTGACTGGAAAACTGGACTTCTGAAACACGAGAAGCTGTATGAATTTGTTTCCTCAAGTTTCCAGAGAACTCCAGAGGGACTAGAGCTCTGGCTTTTTTTGTTCATGTTTGCAATTAGAAACAGATGTGAGAAGATTACAGACCAGCGAGTGTCATCATTCATCATATAAGGCCTGCGTCTTACCTGCCTATCTGCTTGATGAACACAGCGCTTCATTTGCTGTATGTCATACAAGAATATTTACTTTTTTTTTTTTTTTAGTTTTCCCAGTTCCTATCTTTTGCAATTTCTTTATTTCTGGAGACATTGCTGCTGCTGACTAAGCACTTATATCTTGGTTTTCTGATCAAGTTATCATTATCAATGAATCTTGTGTGCTACAAGATTCATTGATAATGAAAACTTTCCAGTCTATGAATAAACGTGCATACTTGGATTGCTACTACACCTTAAAGATGGCAGTGATCAGATACCCAAGATATAAATGCTTAGTCAGACAAATGAGTATCCCAGGCCCAATTTGTAAGCTATCGGTGCAATAATGCACTGCAAATGATGTGAGCCACAACCTGTGGAGATCAGCATTTTACAACTCAACATATAACCTGTGAAAACATATACAGCTAAGCCATAAGCTAGCTGAGAGAGCTAGACTAGCTTGCCATATCCTTGGATGTCTTGCATTATGAAAGCTCTGTACTATGCTTAAGACGTCACTTTGATGTTTGGTAGCGATTGTCTATTATGTTATGTCTAATCTATTATTAGTATCTAATATCTGATGGTACAGCCTATGGGTATCACTCAAGATAATGTCTAAGGGGTATTTTTGCTAGATGGCTTCACTATACTGCCAAATGTTTGTGGACACATGACCATCACACCCATATGGTGGCTTTCACCAAACTGTTGCCAAAGTTGGAAGCACACAGTGTCTTTGTATGTTGCAGCATTACAATATCATTTCAGTGGAACGTAGTGAAACCAAACCTGTGCCAGCATTACAATGCCTCTATTTACAAAACAAGGTCCATGAAGACATGGTTTGCCAAAGTTGGAGTGGAAGAACTCAAGTGGCCCAAGCCTTTTCCTCAACCCCACTGAATATCTTTGGGATGAATTGGAACACCGACTGAACCCCAGACCTGCTCACCCAATATCTGTACCTGACCTCATTAATGCACTTGTGTCTCAATGGACAAATCCTGACAGCCACACTTCAAAAAAGTAGAGGTTATTATAACAGCAATGGGGGACTAAATCTAAATGTTCAAAATGCACATAATGGGATGATTAGTTAGCTTGCCAGTTAACAATACTTTTCTTTATATACAATTGTGGTGTTCACTATAGCATGGTGCACATGGTTAATAAACATGCTTATTCAAAAATGCACTTCTCAGATATAAAGCATTTTATAATGGGTTGTGAAAATACTTTGTAAAAGAAATACCTATGCAGTTTTTCACTAAAAGATTATTTACTTTTCCTTGGGTAATAGTCTGGATTACTACTTTTACTTTTACGCAACTGAATTATTAATACAGTAGCAGTAGTTCTGTCTATCTGTGTATTTTTTCCCTGTACTGAAATGCTTCAGTTTTCAAATAAATCATATTAAGGTTTAACAGTTTTTTTTTTTCGAATGTTAGATCAATATCCATCAGCTGATACTTAAGGTTTCAGCATCAGAAATGATAAAGTTGTATCTTGCCACCTCTACTACCACTACAACTACTACTAATTGAGTAGTAAATTGAGTCAAATAAGTCAGAACAAAAAGAGTCAAGTCCACGATATTTGAAAAATGAAAATGATTGTTCATTGGTAGCAAAGTGGCTTTCAAGTGGTAGCAAAGTGGTTGTAGCTTGAACGCCAGTCCCATTTTTAATATATGACTCACAGGAGCTAAAAGCTGTAATTCAGTAACCCACACCTTCCTCTCTTTTTCCGCGTGTCAGCCTACAATTTATGACAAATTACATGACACTGTGAGCCTATTGGAAAGTGAAAGTAGAGGTCAGGCCTGCTAGGGATTGGAAGACCGGAGCATTAACCTGCCTGTGCCTTGACCCAAGGCATTCTGGAAATTGTACCACGTCTCTGCAGCCTGCCTGTGAAGACTGGTGCTGACGATGATGTCGCATTCAGACACAGACTTTCAAATGAGCACTCCAAGGACAGGCTGTGTCCAGCAGGCCAGAGCCAGATTATTTGCAGCTTATTAGAAGTGACAGCTTTCACACTGGGGCGGTGGCAAAACTCACAGCTTGTGAATAACAACCAGACAGCTTCTTTTTTTTAACCGTTTAATGCAAAAAAGGTACTAAGTTGGGTCCTGTTCTGACAATGTGTGATATTTTGTATGTTTTCCCCTTAAGGATAATTTGTGGTCACATGGTTGGATTGAGTCATGAGAAAAATTCTCATTTACTCATAAACAAAGAATTTATGATATGATCAATTTTACTGTGTCAATAGAATGCATGCATAATAAATGAGTTTGCTATAGAGTTAGATAGTAGATACAGTACTAAAATATGAATTCGAGAGGTCGAAAGGAAATGCTAATATCAATATCACTTTCGGGAGGCAGAAAAAGAAAAGGCGCTGAGTGGAATGCTGAGTGAAATGCTTCAATCAATGACCGTTGATAGGATATGCCCGTTTTTTTTGTAGGTAGGAACAGGTTATGGCAAAACAGTCCTCACAAGCTGCAGTGGTGGAAGATTTAAAGCGGCTTTGTAGTTGGCAAAAAGAGACCCAGGAGGATATGAGCTGTTAGAACTGTTGAGTTCAAAGTCATCATCTTGTGTAGACATTTGAGGAATCTCTGTAAATTCTTGGAATAGTTACATGTTGAACACCACATGCAGCGATACACAAGTCTGAGTGATAAAATATGCTTGATGGATCCTTTTCCAAGGATCTGGTTACTGTTCTTTGGAGATTCTTGAGACGTTGACATCATGTCAAGGAATGTCTGCAGATGTCTGATGCTTCAAACAACGAAATCAGACCATGAACCAATATTCACTGATTCCTACCTATTCCTATTTAAGTAATAGAGGTCAGACCATTGTTTCAGAAGAGGCAGTTGTATTTTTCTTGGTCTTTTTTTAAATCAAAGATCATCTCTTTTCCACTGGCTAGTGCTCGAAACCTTTTGTGAAAGGAAACGGTACAGCAGGGTTGTCACACATCAAACATCCTGATCTTAATATGCACAAAAAAAGTCTCCAATATGTGCTATTGAATGATGTAAATATCATACACGTCCCTGGTATTCTCACTTGTATGGTGGCCTGTAACTGCAAAAGACAGCAACAGAAAAGGGGAAGTCCTTATTCAAGGTCACATGCTTGTTTCTGATTGGCTACAGCACAGTTCAGTCAAATAGCAAGCTAGTAAATGTTTATAGTAATCTGAAATATGAGCCTAAATGCTTTTTTGTTGTTGAGGGCATTCACATGATGTTGTTATTTTAGATACCATGACAGCATTAATATGAGTAATGTGAACACTGAAAATATGCCTAAAGGAAGTGACTAAGAATTACTCCTTCCTGTAATAACATAAGTAAATTTGCATTACATCATTTTACTAGACTTACTCGATACCAGACTGAAACAATGCAGTCCTTTTTCCTTGTGATAGTCATATGCCATGTCCAATCAGCAGCGAGCAGGTGATGTTCAATAAGACCCTACCCTTTCCATTTTTAGTTAATGTTTGTTTTTTGTTAGATTTGTTTTTTGTTTGTTTGTTTTTTGTTTTGTTGTCATGTTTGAGGGTACTGTAGTGTTTTCGGTTTGTTACTGTGTTTAGCAGTAAACAAAGTCTTAAACTGCTAATCTTACAGTGGATGTGCTTTATATAGGCAATAAGTTTAATCTCAAAGCTTATTTTTTATCAATATTTCCTCAGAATTTCCCCTTAACCTTTATTCCCGTTTATATTTAGCATTGCTTTTCCTCTATCCACCTCCCCAGCAATTAACCGGAGTGGAAATCAGGAATCTGTGAAATGTTGTTTTTTTTCCATCCCTTCTTGTTTTGTTCCTCCATGTTACTTTTCAGCAATTGAAATAGGAGTAATGACTCAGAAAGGAAAAAGAATGTTCTTTCAATAGATAATTAGGGAGATTGGTTTACCAGGTCCACTCAAGGTCCATTCAGAAGCCGGGACTGAGCTCGCCTGTTGTCTGCGGGACTTAAGAGTTCCCTGGAGACGCATTCCCTACTGTTTCATTTCTCAGAGCAGGTGCCTGGCAGGTAGTCAATGGTGACACTAGACCAAAAAAATAAGAGGCTGGGAGAAGAGGTCAACATCAGAGGTTGAAGGTCAGGCTCACAAGGTCATTAGGTCAATGGACACTGCAATGGCAGATGAAATGGGGATTGTCTCATTTTAATGCTGTATGACTGAGGCTGATCAAAGGACATGACTCGAGGAGACATATTCATTGACCTCTGTGTTTGCTTTACAAATAAAAGATTATGGTGATTAATAGATGTTTAGCTAAGAATTCTGTACCCCAGAGACTACCATACTGGTTCCTAAGTGTTTTATTTTTATTTCACTGCATCATAACCTTGGTGTAATGCAGTGTTATAAATAAAATAATAATAATAATAATAATAATTATTATTATTATTATTATTATTATTATTATTATTATTATTATTATTACACATGACTATCACTATTCCCCCAGGCACACTGTAAAACACAAAAAAATATCCCAGAAGTAGAATTTCCAGCACTGTCTGTTACTTCCTTTTAGTTCATAATTGTTCTTAACTTATACTTTCTGCATTTTTTTTTTCGCAATTCGGTCACCTGCAAACTCCCACCTGCTAGACAGCTCTAGCCATATGACAGCTACCAATCAAGGAGGACGAAGGCCTAACAAAGGCTTCCTCTGAGATGCATCAAGCTAGCCAAGCACGTCTTTTCAAACTGTTGCTCGTGTTTGACAAGGTACCATAACACATTCAGAGGAAAACTCTATCTGCCCTCTTCCATATACATGCCCCCACAGGTATATACAATTGGCTAGCATCTCTCTTACTGACAGTAGAGAGAGTATATCAGCTTAGTTTGCTCTCTTGTACTCCTGGCCATGGATGGCTTCCAATTCTATGGATGTGGTATCATTGTGTTTTTGAACTTGCGATCTCCTGGCAATAGAGAGACCACTTTATGATGCTTGTGCAGTTATTATTTTTGTTTGAACCTATCCGTGTGTTCAATCAAATTTTGTTGTTTCTATTCCCAAAAATATGAACAAACTAGTAGCTTAATTTAATCCATCACAGTCCTAAGGATGAAAGAATGAATGGTGTAAATGCATTGCAAGGCACTGCATGCTCATGTTAACAAACAAAATGGAAGTTTTTATTTGTCTTGCAAGCTGACATCGCTTGCATCATTTAATTTGCATGAAATTTAAAAATGCCCATTTGTGTGACTTTTTCTTCTCTTTGTATTTGCATTTGATAAGAACACATTATCTGTTCCTTCAAATAATATATTTGTGTTTGATTACATCTCTAATATATGAACAGCTTAGTAGGGGAAAAATGTCTTTTTTGGGTCCCAAAAGACCAAGATTTTTATGTTCATCCTTGAACACACTTAAGATTCTTAGTGTGATTAGTACAGAACAACCTCCAGGGTCAACTATGCCCTGCACTGGAGTATCTAATTAAATCTCAGACCAAGAAAATTATCTGTCATTGCCCATAGGCATCTATTGAAAGGAACCAAGGAAGTAGGGTCTGGTGCTATTCATCACCCACCACCCATAAGGCAATGTCCTGGCAGAGAGCAGAGAAATGCCCTTGGGAAATGCTCTATAAATGTCAGTGTGCAGAATACACGCGATAAGGAGGAAACGCATAGAAATGACAGAACACAGAGGCAAATTTATAAGGATCTTGTGCTCCAAGCATCATAGCATCTTCCATGGGAACAGAAATTTGGGTGGTTCTTTTACAATCCTGATGCAACTGAAACTGGAAATGTAGAACTTCTACCAATCTACAAAAATCTACCAATTTTAAGAGCTACACGTCAGTTGCAGAAGCATTAGAGAGTATTTGGGTATTTGAATGCAGCTCATGCATGTGATATTGTAAAACATTAGTGCTAATAATTAGTGCTGCTTTGACAGCGATAGAAAACTAGAACTTTCAATTTTATTTTCGCCCCAAGAGTGTTAGAATGAGGAAATTGGTAAAATGACTTATCGGCAGACTCTTGGTTATAAATTTCTCTTAACATATCGGACTAGTAAGCATATGTTAGTTATAGGAAACCCATGGAATATTGCTCAGAGAGGTCAAAGGGCTATGAAGGTCAAAGGTTTCATCCTCCCCTCATCATAAAGTGCATTATCATCTCCATGGACTAACCATCCAGATGGCTAAGTAGGCCAAAGACAGCTGCTGCATACATCCTGGGAGAAAATTGCTATGAAGTATATTTGATTCGTCTTTAAGACATCGTATTACAAAAAGAAAATCATTATGGACACATTTACATACATTTTTGGCAGTGCAGTGATGAGCAAGATTAGATTACATGGGATTTTTTCACAGGTTGCATGATTGTCCGTGTTGCCATTTCTTTGACAAAATAAAACAGAAAACATAAATCAGTTAAGTCAGTTTACATAATTATTTGTTTTTGCATGCAACCTTAGTGAAGCCATGCTAAATTACTTTATTTGCTTTGCAAAAGAGCTGGAGAAGAGCTTTGGGAAGAGCTGGAGGTAACGCAAACAACATGAAGGGCAAATAGTAAGCTAATAGTGAGTTGGTTCAAAAAATAAATAATAAATAAAATAACACTAAACATGATGATGATGATGATGATATTATTATAATACACAGAAAATTTTCCAACAGCTGACACAGAGGACATTTTTTTTATTTTAAATGTAGACTAATTTCATACCTGTCTACATGATTAGGTACCAGAACAATACAATACATTAATTATAATATTTAAAAAAATCTCATAAACATTACTTAATACCTACTAAATCAAGGGTTCTGAAATTTATTGCCACTAGAGACCCTTTAACTGAAAAATACATCTACAGACCCCGTCAATACCGATTAATTTTATAATCTTAATCTAACTATTCAATTATTAGGCTTGGTATTTATACATGGAGACAGACATCTTTATTTCTGAATGTTCCACCAACAGCACATTTTTACAAAATTATTATTAGATTCAATTTGACCTTATTTTATAATCCTACTTGTTTTTGAATTGTTGACCTTTAGATTAAACCCATTCAATATGACTGACTTGTCAATTAGGCTGATAACTTTAGTAATAGTTGTTTTCCACCGCTGTGTAATACAAAATAAAATATAAAAAAAAGAATAAAGACTGCAAGGCTACACTTCATGGACCCTGGAAAAACCATAGACCTAAATGACATCAACCAACAAGGTGTAATTTAATATATTTGCATTCTCCTTCCTTTTCCCCAACTCTAAATGAAACCTGCCTGAATGCAATGTGTGTGTTTAGGTCAGGCCCCAAGCTGGGGGTCTTTCCCTGGAAACTCTGGGTAAACCTGCTGCTTTCAGTCAACACATTGTAAATCATCCCCTCTCTCCGTAGCTTGCCACACTCCACACAAAGTGACGCCGCAGGAATAAATGAGCCGTAACACTATCCACCAAACTAATCCTGGCCAGGACAATTGCTGGCATAGCTGAGTGCAGAGGTGATGATGCCCTCTTATGAATGTGGGCAGGACATGGAGCTGAGCTATGTGCTACTGCAGTAATGGTGAGTGTGAGAGACTTACAGGATATGCTTGGCTGCCCTGATTGTGATACAGCATCATATTAATGGCTTCTCAATCAGTCCCTGGATCACATACACCTCTACGACTCCATTATAGGGCCTGTGCATATATAGACCTATATGTCGTCATATTAAGAAGGGGTTCTCACCATGTATTTTTAAACAAATTTTTTATTTTGTTCTTATGAAGGTAAATCACAGACAAGAAAAATTTACTTAGGTCTCTTCAGAAGTTATACTGGTCACAGTCATGGCAAATCTGTAGACTATCAAGAGCTGGGAATCCTGGGCATGAGGCAGGAATACACCCTGGATGGGATAACAATCTATGAGCACTATGCACACACATTCACACCTACTTTAGAGGGCAATTTAGACTGGCCATTTCACCTACCTGCAAGTTTTTGAGAGGTCGGAGGAAACCGGAGAACCTAGATGAAACCCTTGAAGAAGAAAATGCACAGATGGATCACACAGAGAATAACATGAATTCTGTATCAGACTGCTGTGAAAAAATTATAATGTGCATAAACATCAACAAAGAACATTTCTATAATAATAGTAATAGTAATAATAATAGTAATAATAGTAATTATTATAATAATAATAATATACTTATTTTAGGGTTGGTGTATTGAGAAAGAAGATAAAATAAATGGTTATTTTTTTAAATAAAGGATGACATACTGTAGTTTTTTTTTTATCCAAAACACTTATTAACTTACTAAATAATATGTCAGAATAGTATGCCATCTGTGGTCATTGCCTTTTAAAAACCATTGCCAGTTCCACTGGACTAAGTACACAACCGCATTTTATTTAATACAGTAATATGCAATTCTGAACACAGGCGGTTACTGTGTCTGCTATTCTGCCTGCTTTGTCAGATCCTTAAATCTGATCAAGCAGAAAGTGTTGATTAATTTTCCATAATAATAGTTCTGACCTTAATTAATGTACTTTCTTATAACACAGTACATTATTGTTTCTACAGTACAGTAATAGCTAATTCACAGGGACTTGTATGGATTATCCATACAATTGAAGTTTAATAATAATCATATTTTAAAAATGAAGAAAAAAGAATTTCATAATGACTGAAATATAAGAAGATATTTATTTACCCTTTATGGAAGGAGTCTGCAGTGTCAGTACTTTGTAACGGTAAATTTTCCAGGAAAGGCTCTCTCACTCTTTCTCTCACTCTTTTTTTTTTTTTTTTTTTTAATCCTATTGGGTCTGGTAAGGGAACGACTGTTTATAGCTTGTCTATGAAGTGTTAAAAGGAACTAGCTTATCTCACAGATGTTCTACAACAATAAGCGTAACTATCAAAGGATAAAAAAATATGATGTCTGTTAGTAATACATTGAATAATGTTAATTGTTTGCAAATGGTATAAGAGGAATAAAAACACTGTGCTATTATTGGAAAATAATCAGCTCCAAGGCGGTAATCAACTTGGTCGGTGATTATTTTCCTCTAACAACGCACCCTGTTGTGTTTTATTCCTTACATATTAACCATGGCTAATATACAGGGCTGTATATATTACATGTATGTTTAATGTGTTTTTCACAACTATATGATGTTAGATAAACCAATGTGCTTCCTTAATTTTATAGTAAACTGATTATCTGCCTGGAAATCTGCACCACTCTGTGCTTGTACTGACCAGAGACTTAATTAGTCTAATATATCCTGAAAGCAAGGAGCAGGTCTTCATTCCTGTCAATAGCCTGTAGGAGGAATGTCTCCACATCTTTATCCTGGCCTCAATGATAACATCAGTAACCAAGCAGAAAAAAAAGCCACAGGCCATGAGACAGACATTTCTAGACGTCTATCTGTGCAACTGATCAACTCAAAAGGCCTCGGAGACTGTCCAACCTGTTTATCCCCCAAGACCAGGAGACACAACCTCTGCAGTCCAACCTGTGTAAATCAAACCCTATCACTGACACTTTGAACATTACCCAAGTATGCTTGGCCAGAAGGTCTATCTGATATAAGCTGACTAATTGAGATCTTAAGAGGAATGCTATAAAGTACTACTTTTGTTGTAATCTGCAAATTTTGTTGTAAATAAGAGTGTGAAATCAGATTTCTTGCATATTTGAATATCTTTGTCATGATCCCATTGTAACTACTTTGTATTTTTATGTCGCAATATTATTAGTGTAATAATAAGCATGTAATATTAGTACTGAGAGTGAGTAGTTCAATCCTGTAAAGTAATGCAGTCTGATACACTGTTTTGTTCACTTTTCTTAAGCCTGTTTCATAATCTTCCAGCAATTTCAACAAGAATCCATGTTTCTTGTTCCTTCATGTCGGTATCAAAAATACAACCCACCATAAGGATGATAAATCTCATATTCAAGCACTCTGTGCTCTGATGGACTGCTTCATTCTTTCCCAGCTTCAATGGTCCACTTTCACAACAACAACAAAAAAAGAGAAATGTGTTCTCCAGGGAGTGAGGATAATGAAATCAGAGCATCCAAGGTAGCGCAAGCTTGGGCTATGCCAGGGCTCTCAGAGAATGAGCTCCTTTTGGCAGCCACTTGCAGTTTTAGCTGGGGCAGCAGATTTCTTTGAGGCGCAGGCACCTTTACAGAAGAGCCGTGCATTAACAATACTGCAGCGGGAGTGCATTAGTGTGGGTGCCTCTAGATTGTACTCCCTTGTTAATATTGCCCTAACAGTGCTTTTGATTTTATTTTCATTTTTCTCTTCCTCGTCCGAGAATCAGATTAGGATCGATTGCTTGGGCTGGAGCGCACCGGCAGCTGAATGGCATGCTGTTGAATCGTGCCGGCCCGCCTCTGCGAGTATTCAGGCGACTAAATAGAATGATTTGCCCTTATATGTCAAATTCCCTTCGAGACACAGATGTCAATACCAATTAGATTGTCTACAGCCACCATGGTGACTCAAAGCCTGTGCTCCTTTTTCGTTTTTTCCTTATGTGTGTCTACATTTGGCAAGGCTGAGTGGTGGTCACTGCAAAAGAATTAATAAATAAATAAAAGTTCCAAATCAGTTTAATAACAGCCACTGTGGAGACATTACATTAACTGCATTAGGATCTGTCAGAGAGAAAGGACATGCAGGAAAGGCAAGGTTGCCTTGCTAAGTCTCTCACGTTTGTCAAAAGAAAGTGGGGACGAAAAGAAAGATAACTGGAATTAGGAATCAAGACACAAATAGAGAGAGAAGTGGGTAGAAAATGAATTAATAACCAAATGTCTGTCTACGGTACAGCTTATACACAGGCTAGCATGATAGCATGACAGATGTGTCTCGTTTGTGATGTTTTCAAACTAGCCACTGTCAAAAGTCCATTAAGAACACACATCATCAAGTATACATAGAAGGTGTTGTACGTGATATGGCTGCTACTACTTAGGATATAGAAACTTACAGATGAATCTTAGACATAATCATATTTGTGTAATAATCATTCTAGAGGATGTATTAAATAAATTTTTTAACATCAATGTGTTAATTGTTCTGTATTATTCCTTACAGAAATATAAAAATAGGAAATATACTATTCTATGTTAGAGATTATATAATAATAATAATAATAATAATAATAATAATAATAATAATAATAATAATAATAATAACAAAAACAGTGCAGGCTTAAAGCAGAGTCTTTATTGCCACAACAAAGTTGTGAATCTCAGAAACTCAACAGAATCTCCTGAAGTGTTTCATTCCTCACATTCCATAGCAATTTACCCATGATAACATTTTTTATTGACTAAAGAACAACACATTTATTAATAATGACACACTTATTATCCATTTATACTAATATTTAATGAAACAAGTACCTGTTCTTACATTCTGTAACCAGTCTCTCTTTTTCTCTTTTAAGGTTAATAAGACAAAAAAAAAGTAGCTTGTCCTTTTGCCAAGAAGCCACAAACCACAATGTCCTGAAGATTTTTCCAAATTGGAAAGGACTGAAACTGGAGAATCCTTCCATGAAATTCTTCCAAAAATGCTTAATAAACCTCTCCTCCCATGAAATTTCACTGTATCAACATTTACACGCATTTTCTTTGATCAATTTAAGTGAAGCGTCCACACTACAAGTCCCTGTTTAAGTTGTTACTATAGTTACATATATAGTACATACATACATATAGTACATACATATATATTTATATAATTACTATAAACCATAATGTATTAGAATGAGAGCTTTAATATAAACCTTGCAGCCAGAACTACTGCTGTAGCTGCTGTTACAGAAAACTAATCAATACCTTCTGAACAAAGAGAACTGAGCATTCAACATTGCTGTAGTATAAGAATGGCTTAATCGGACATGGCTTAATGAGTTCAGGTTACAGTAAGCTTCTCAGTAGTACATTTTCAAAGAAGAGCTCCTTGAAATATTATCATAAGATTTTCCATATAGATATAATCTACTCAATACACTAAAGTGACACATAGCTAGGCTGCTTTAAAAGGGAGAACAGAGATGATTTCTGTATAATAATATTCAGAACAAAAATATTTCACAACTTTGTCTGCAACAAAGACTGCAAAGCTAACGCTCAACAAGATGTGTGCTGGGGATCGGCCAAGAGCAACAGTTTTCATCACTATACAGTGGTGATGTACAGTAATTTTATTAGAAGGATCCTAATTCAGCAATTAGTTGCATTTCATCTGTGAATATTGTTACAACTTAAAGTGGTTTACTTTCCCTGTAGAGATCATCAAAGACCGAGGCTGGGAGGTTCATATTGATGGCTGATCATCAGTAAAGTGCTCCAATCATTAAAGATTCAACCACTATTGAAAGCTAGGATGTCTGTCGCTGGTGCCACTGACGAGTGCATTGTCTAATACCTTCTACTTAACAAACTAATTATGCACTCAATAATCTGTGAATATTATGGCAAACATTACGACATAGAAAGAGCACGTCACTGTCCACTCTGCTTTAGTGTACTGTAAAGCTGCCGCACTCGGCTGAATTACTGTAGACAGGCACATCTTTTTCTCTGATGTTGACACATTTATCTTATTAGTACACAGCCTGCTGAATCAGAGTGCTACATGACTCTTAGAAGTATTGCTTTTGGCCTGAAATTGAACACACCAGTAATGAAAAGGTTTTTATTGTAATGCTTTTCTATACTAGGTAGAACAACACAGTTTAATTTTCTAAGAGCTTTTAGGTCTGTTCACAGTTGTTAATGCGTTGTGTCTCTATGTACCAGTACAGTCAATAGATGTTTCTTTAAAAAAATAAAAAAAAAGAAAAAGAAAAAGAAAAAAGAAAGCAAACTGGTCAGATCAGTAAATGAACTTTGACCTGATGCAAGCCTACATCAAGATATGCTTTGTGCTTAGTATACACCCAGTGAACTACTCAGGTATGTAGTTAGGTCATTCTAACATTATCTTGCTGGCAGTCGATAACAGCTACCAGCCAAAGTCAGCTGCTTAATAGGAATTTAGCTATTTCAGTAGAACATAAAAGGTTTAGACACACTAACCTCATCAAGGACTAATATCTTCCATTTCGACTCCACTTAACTCTTCTCCATATGTACCTATTTCAGGAGAAGGTAAAAAAAAAAAAACTTTTTTATTTGTTTGGGCACTCTGGAAGCTTCTATCTTTCAGTATCTGCTTCACCTTTCTCTTAATTTACATAAAATCTGTATTTTTGAGATTTGACCTTTTGAGATTTGTATTTAGGGTCAAGATCTTTTAAAATCTCAAAACAAAAGCCCCATATCAACAACATCCAGAAGCTTCTCTGGGCCCGAGCTCATATGAGATGGACTGACACAAAGTGAAAAAGTGTGCTGTGGTCTGACGAGTCCGCATTTCAAATTGTTTTTGGAAATCATGGATGTCATGACCTCCAGACTAAAAAGAAAAAGGACCATCGAGATTGTTACCAGCACAAAGTTCAAAGGCCAGCATCTGTGATGGTATGTGGGTGTGTTAGTGCCCATGGCATGGGTAACTTGCACATCCATTAACACTGAAAAGTATATACAGGTTTTGGAGCAACATATCCATCCATAGCCATCCAGATGATGTCTTTTTCAGGGACATCCCTGCTTATGCCAGAAAGACAGTGCCAAGTCATATTTTGCACATTAAACAGCATGGCTTTATAGTAAAAGATTGTGGCTACTCAATTTGCCTTCCTGCAGTCCATACCTGTGTGTGGCACATTATGAAGTGAAAATACAACAACGGAGACCCTGGACTGTTGAGCAACCCTGTCAACAAGTCGTATATCAAGAAAGAACGGGAAAGAATTTCACTTCCAAAACTTCAACAATTAGTGTCCTTGGTTCCCAAATGCTTATTGGGTTTTGTTAAAAGAAAAGGTGATGTAACACAGCGGTAAACTTTTTTGGAACATGTTGCGATTAAATCAAATTCAGCATGAATTACAAAAAACCTGTTGATCAGTTTGAACATTAAATGTTTGCCTTTGTATTGTATTCAATTGAATAGAGGTCAAAAGGGATTTGCAAATCAATGCATTCTGTTTTTCATTTACATTTTATAGGGCGTCCCAACTTTTTTTGGAATCAGGGTTGCATGTTTTAAAACCAAATATTATCCCTAGCAATTTCAAAACAAAGAAGAAACACATAGGGATAATGCATATTTATTAAATGATAATACAAAATGCAAAAAGTAAAAATTTTATTTATAATTCAAATATACAAAATAAATCATTTTTATTCAAATACTCTTCTCAGCTTCCACGCTCCATATTGGTAGTCTTTCACATGGTGCAAAAGACAAGATATTTGTTTCTTTAATGAGGTGAATGGTTCATCTTTGATACTAATAAAAGAAAATGATAAGATAGGGAACTAATAAAGACACTCCCCAAATCAAATCTAGTTGTAATAGCACCGGCCTGCCATGTTTGTAAGGCTAAAAATTGAACAGTGTTGGCTGTAGAAGGCCAGTGAATTAATGACAGCTGGATTTCTATATTTCTGAAGTTCTGCTCTCTACAACATTGTGACAGGTATGCAAACATATACACATATTATTTTTAGACAAACTGCAAAGGCAAATAGCACACTAATTGACCAGCTGAACATATCTGTCTTGAATAGAATGGACCTCACTAAACATAGCCTTAATGGAACTAGATAATAATAGTGCATATGTATGATCAATTATTCAAAGAAGTCCCTGCTGCACTCACATTTTACATTGTTAAAGATAGACGTTGTGTCTTTTTGAGGTTTTCATTCCCTAATTGTGCTCTCCAAATGGACCTGGACAGTGTCTTCATAAGAAAGCACAAGTAATTCTATAGCTGCAATCTTCCATCGGAAATGGCAAGGTAATCAAACAGCATTTTTATCAAGAGATGGATAGCCTGCTCAGCTTGTACAATTAAAGCTCAGTGCTGTGTCTTCAAACAACCAAGAGCCTGCAATTAGCTTGTGAAAAATACTGATGCCTGCCATCCTGCTTTTCGGTGATAGGGTTTCTAGATGGACCTTTGCCAGGGAATTCTTTCATAGGTCATTAAAAGGCAATTCTGCCTACATGGAAGGCTCCCAAGATTAATCTCAGTGGTATCTGAAATGAAGGTTTATGGCAGAAAAACTTTTATTGTTATTCAAGTATAACTTCATGTGCTGAATTTGCATAAGGAAAACAGTGCACAGGTGCACTTACATGGCTGATGTTGCAGAAACAGTTTTATAATTGCTACCAGTGAAACAAATATTATTTTTGTCTTTGTGTGTGTGTGTGTGTGTGTGTGTGTGTGTGTGTGTGTGTGTGTGTGTGTGTGTGTGTGTGTGTGTGTGT
>JAQQZR010000017.1:4710519-4722021 GCA_030068235.1 Notoglanidium macrostoma
CCCTCTTAGAGCCTTTGGCTGCTGTGACACACACACACACACACACACACACACACACACACACACACACACACACAGTAATTCGACTGAAAGTGGTCCGTGTCAGTGACATGTTGTTAAAGCTGCGCTCAGTGATGTGTAATGTTTGGTTTCTCCTCAGACTGTAAACACGTGCTATGGACCACCAACATCAGCTAATCAGTACAGGGAGGCGTCTCTACTCGCCTGTCAGGAATTCAGGAAGCGCTGCCTCTTGTATTTGCGTTCAGACATTTTCGTCTAGGCCGGGGCTTCCCTCCGATCGCAGACTGCACCTCTGAGAACTTCTTTTCAGTGCTTAAGGGTAGAAAAAATATCCATCGGTTTGTCGGTGTGTCGGTTTCAAATAAAGACATTTTTTTTTTTTGTTTGTTTTTTTTCATTTGTCATCGTGAAGGAAGTTCAATTAAAAATTTTCCTTAATAACATCTAGCAGAATGATCTGTAACCATGACTGGGAGAAGAGAAACAACGAGAACCACACGAGACGTAGAAACATAGGAATGTATCTGTATCTTAAGTTCCTCAAATAAAAAACAAAACAAAACAGAACCGATATTATCTTAACTTCTTTAAAAAAAAACAAAAAAAACCTTGCGTCTGTTATCTCTCAGCTGTCAGTCACAATTTAATGACATTGAGGCCCCTCCAAAAGGAGGAGACAATTTATATATTTTTCTTTCCCACACTAAACTGGGGGAAGTGACGATGTAGACGACGCCACACAACCCCGGGTCCCCTCAAAGACTCTCTTTAGCTACTCACAAAAAAGAGACATCTTTTGGGAGAGGAAGACAGAAGGAGGGATAGGAGGGTGAGGTGTGTGTTCAGTTGCGTGTGAGACACTGGAAGCGGTTTTTGAAGTACAAGAGGCCGTTTTTCGTACGCGTGGCATCCGAAGAGGCCGGAGGGTAACGGAACTTCGCGTAGGCTTTGTCACTCTCTGATTGGCCCCAAGGAAGCTTGATCTTGGTGGCGTGGTTCACGATGACATCATCGCACGAGCCAACGTGGAGCAAACCCAGGCCGTCTATGAAAAACTCTGAGAACATAAGACAAATAATTAAACAGGCGGAATGGATAAAACAGTAGCAATAAAAATGTCAAAACACAAACTAAATGCACAAGGTAAATGCTAATTTATCCCTATGTTTTAATGCCTAAAATAAACACAGGATGGATAAATATCAGCACATGTATAGTTCTATATAGTCTAATATGACTAGCATTAGCTAAATTGGCTAGCTGGTTAGCTAAACTAGCACTTAAACTAAACCAGTAGTAAACTATTGGGATTTCTGTATCAGAGTCTTGATTTATAGCCTCAATTTATTACTGAAAGCAAACCAAACCTATCAAACAACCAGACAAATCTGCAGGACAATCTGCTACAAAAGAGAACTTTAAACACTATACTGTAATGTTCAAGGTGATTTTTAAAGGGGTGTGTGTGTGTGTGGGTGTGTGTGTGTGTGTGTGGGTGGGTGGGTGTGTGTGTGTGTGTGTGTGTGTTTATATTTGCATGATACAATACACATTTAAAAAGGTTTTTTTTTGTAATATTATAGAGCTAAATTGTTATCTTGTAAAGAACTTACCTGAGTGCAAAGGAAAATTAACATGCTCAGCTGCATGTCCTGCAGCTGCAGGAGAGGGAGAAAAACTGTGTGTGTGCGTGCGTGCGTGCGTGCGTGTGTGTGTATGCGCTCGCTCGCTGCCAGGCTGTGAATGTAAACGCATCTTTATGAGCAGAGGAAATCTTTTCAGACCACCTAGGTTAGCGGATGTACAAATAATAATAAAAAAAACAATTATTGCCTCAAAACGGCATCTGTACTATTAAATGCACCAATCATATTCATATAACACGTATCCATTTTTTAAATTCCTTGCAACTAAGTTACATAATTAGCAAAAGATCATTATATCCATGTGCAGAAATTTTTTAGTGGTCTGTCAAAATCAGCACCTTAAACAAATACTTTGAATATTTGCATATTGCTATATTTAATTTCAGATTACACAGCTGAAAATCGACCACAATCCGTTCGCTAAGGGGTTTCGAGATACTGGAAATGGAAGACGTGAAAAAAGGTAAGTAAACAATGAATTGCATTACAGTTTTGTATATATATATATTTATTTATTTATATATAATGTTATAATTGTTATCTATTTAATATGGTATGCCTATCAAAAAATAAAAGAACAAAATATTAAACTTATCGTTTTACATGAAACTACATATTAAATAAAACTAAACTTTTGGGCTACATCACCTTAACGGGTCACATCGGTGCTGTTTGCTTTACAGGAAACAGTTGGCTTTACAATCCTTACGATCCTACGAAGAGCCGCAAAAAAAAGAGAACGGCACGTCTGACGATTCATCCAGCGAACAGACTTCGTTCAAATGTTTTCGTCAGGCCTCATCTCCTGCAGTGGCCACCGTGGGTCGGCAGAGCTTAAAAGGTAAAGCTGTACGTTTATGTACACCGAGCAGATAAGCAGAGTAGCCCTACAGGCCATTATTAAACCCGAGTCTGAGTTTATCCTCATCATAAACTATTAAACAGTGTATTATATTGTAAGAAGGTTATTCCAAGTTAGCACAGATATTCCTGAGTTGTTCTGTGGTTTATTTTTCAACAGCATTGATTAATTTTAAATGAAGGACCTGACATTTTTATATAGATATATTGTGTTTGTTTGTTTAGATGAAATATTGTGGTAGGATATTGTAATAAACAAAACAGTTATGTCTTCCGAAGTTTTTTTCAACAAACAAACAAACAAACAAACAAACAAACAAATACTTATTATCGATTTAGCAGTATTGTATGTAATTTTATATTATTCACTACTAGGTCTACAGGTGTAATCACATAGCTACAAATTTATTTTAATTCCGTGCACTTTTTATTACTAAAGAATCACGATTCATAATGTCACTGTTACTGTCAATGAAATTACAGCACTGCACCAAAGCTGCTGTTTTGAAGTACTTGTCAACACCACTGTAATATGCAAATAGACTTGCACCCTGTTGAATGTAGCCTTGTTGACAAGGCAAGAAGATATATCGAGTTCTCTCGATCTGATATTATTATTTTGACCCAGATTTCTGCGATAGCGACGAAGACAGTGATGAGGACGAAAGGGACGCAAACCCGAAGGAAGGACCAGACTCGAGCAAAATCTCCACCACGACCACTGAAGACGTAAAGGAACGCGACGGTGCTTTGAACAAAGGCAACTCATTTGGAGAAGGCGACTCTCGGCTGAGAGAGAGCAGGACTGAGAAAAGCCGTGCCGATTCAAGACAGAGCCCTGTAACGCTCATTTCCAGCACCACGCGCTCGGGAGAAGAGCTCAAAAGTATCGCAGGAGAACAGCCCAAAGTGGACGAGTGCCGCTCCATAAGCAAGGAGAGTTACACGACACCACTGACTGTTCAGACAGACGCCGGCGCGCATCTGAACCAGAGCCACTTGCACAATTTCGGATTTCCGCCCGGATTGGCCGGGCAGCAGTTTTTCAATCACCTGGGAAGCGCCCATCCTTTCCTCTTGCATCCCGGTCAGTTCAATATGGGAGGTGCGTTTTCCAATATGGCCGCCGGTATGGGGCCATTATTGGCAGCGGTGTCCTCAGGAGGAGTGACCAGCATGGACGCGGCCAGCATGGCGTCACCGTCGCAAAGTCTAACTGGAGCGCCGGGAGTGCCTTTTCATCTGCAGCAACACGTCCTGGCATCTCAGGTAAATTGTCTTGTAACCATGACCACACTTTTCAACTTTTTTATTAGACTCCTTTGTGTGTGTAGTGTTTAGACACAGACAGCTAAGTTACGTGATTTTTATCTTTAACTCATAGCTCATGGTATGGCGGTAACAGTGTTTTCCACCTAGATCATAAATCACGAGTAGATGCTTATACTCCACTATTGACTATAAACACAGGCAGCATTTGGCCCAGTTTCCTTAAGGCTCTGTTTAGTTCATTTATGACTGGTTTAAAATTTTGATAATAACTTTATAAAAATAAGTGCTTTGTCATGAGGCTATTTCCAAGCTCATGTGAACCTTTTTCAAAACTTAGAAGGAAATGTTGTGTTACACTACCCCTTCATAAAACATAATGTTTATTGCTTGGGGAAAAACTATGTTACATGAACACCAATCATAATCGTGGTGTAATTTTGAAGGTTGATCTGGGAACAGGAATTTATCATCAGTTGTGCAAACTTTATTGTTGTAAATAAATCGGAGCATTTTGTTTAGTCAAAAATAGGCTATGTGAACTTTTTAAATCCTGTGCTATTTTTGTTGGAGGGGGGAAGGAGGAAGGGATTTACAGTGGGAAACTTTTCGGTATATTTCAATGAAACTATACAAGTGTACCAGTTTTGGAGCTGCTTCCTGGTGTACAATTGAAGCGAACTTTTCTGACTGTTGTTAAAGAGGTTTCTTTCTTTCTTTCTCGATACAGGGATTGGCGATGTCTCCCTTTGGGGGCCTTTTCCCATATCCCTATACATACATGGCAGCAGCAGCTGCTGCTACTTCCGCAGCCACCTCCTCGGTCCATCGCCACCCGTTCCTTAACGCCGTGCGCCCGCGGCTCAGGTACAGCCCTTATTCATTACCGAGTGTCCCGGACAGCACTTTGCTCACAACCGCCATTCCTCCCATCGACCTGAAGGGGGACGTGATGGCTTCTAGTCCCGTATCTGCAACTTTGGACTCCACGTCTGAGGTGACCAGCCGTTCCTCGACCATATCATCCGGCTCCGTGTCTCTTTCGCCAAAAACCGGCTCTGAAAAAGATTCAAGCAACGAGTTGCAGAGCATCCAGCGGCTTGTGAGCGGACTCGATTCAAAGCAGGACAGAGCGCGAAGCGTCTCTCCATAATAATAATAATTATTATTCATTATTAATTAATTATAATTATTAATTAATTATAATAATAATGGTTATTATTAATAAGTCATGATCTGCATGAATCATTAAGGACATTGATGATTCGGATCGTGTACGACGATGCCCTTCTAGCGAAAGCGGGTTTACTACATAGGCTGGGAACCTATAGATTAAAAAAATGTTCGATTTAAAAATGCACTTTGGTAAAAGACAAAATAAAAAAAAAACTTAGCTGTGTTCTTTTTTTTTGTTAAATTAAAACAATCTCTTTTTTTTCTCCTGATGTTTGAATAGATTACCGTAGAAGTATTGAAAATGAACATCTTGGCAAGAAATATGTCCCAGGTCGAATAAGCTGCTGCTGTCCTCTCTACTTTTTATGTCAAGTTGCTAGGGGGTGTCAATAGAGTAATTTTAATATGCACTCTTATTAGATTTTTAGTTTATTGGATATCTCTTTATCTAAAATAAGACTGCTGTGTTTTTTAATTAATTTTTATTAGTCATTATATAGTCTATTATTTGAAGCCTGTCGTTACTGCCAGATGGATGCAGGCTTTCTGCATGTCTTTTTTTTTTTTTAATTACCAAATACACACACAACTACATCCAACGTGAAAAATGACGAAGCAGTGCGTGCAATATACGTAACGGGTTTACTTTCATTTCATGTGTATACCTATTTACCCTAAATCATTGAGCAAAGAGATGAAAAACTGTAACCAATCACTCAAACTAAACAGCCACATGTATATAAATACATGAGATAAATCCTAAATTAATCACACCATGTAGGCTACCCCGCGGTACACAAAAACAACCCAGCGTTGATATGAATTGGGGAAATGGGGAAGCTTCTAATGACTATAATGTAAATAGTGACATATACTGTAGCTACAAAGTATTTATGTAATTATTTCATATGAATATTGCGTGTAAATATGATGGAGTTGGTTTCTTCCTAGGGGATCTGTTATTAATTTATTGTTGATATACTATGTAAAAAAAAATCGTTTGTGAGGTATTCTCTTTGCTTATGACATTCACATTGACGTCCCTCTGACTATGGATTGTAATGAGCCCCGCAAAATACCTGCACTGCTAGGTTCCTAGCAGAACCCATGTGCCATTGTTCCATACTGTTCTGTGTTCAAGTGTTTCTGTTCAAATGCATTAAAGGCGACAGCGCATTGCGCCAGTGTCTTCATACCGCTGATACATTTCTTTCTTTTTTTCTAACACAAAAAACATAGAATAGGATTCTATGGTCAAAATTACGTTTGTTGCCAGAAGTGTAAAGTAAGATTTTTTTCTTGTATATATATATAGATATATATATAGATATATATATATGGGGGTTTTTTTTATTTAATTTTTGGACAGTTTACATCAGCAGTGTTTTCATGAAAGTGTCAATAAAGAACCCAATTCAATCAAGATTTGGTTGAAGAAAGCTCGAAAGAAGGAGAGATATAATTTGAGAAGCCTGTTAAATATTTCGTCATACACAAAGAAATATCAAGTTAGGAGTGCGGTAGCCTACAAGAGGCAAATATCCATTTACGATTAAAAAATGCATCATTGTTGCTTGCCGTGGGTATGGTGTAGTCTACAAATAATCTATATACATACAGGGGTTTTAACGAATGCAATTACACTCTCAGAAATAAAGATATCAAACTATCAAGGTTCATGTTTCGTAACTTTAGTATGTATCCTTTACATTGGAAAGTGCATGTGGTGTACCTTTTAATATTTTTTTGTGGTCTTTAAGGTTCATGTACCAAAAAGGTTTACAGATGAAATATAAAAGCTACATTTTGATGGTGATAAGGTAAAGTACAGTTTGGTACCTTCATTTCTGAGGGTGTATTATATCACGTTGTGCAGAGTAATTAAAATAGTGCAGAACGAATATATACTTCTCATTATGCAAATGATCTAAGCTGTAATCTGTGCTGGATGTAACCCATTGGCCTTTTTTTGTCTCTCTTTCCATCATATAAAAACAAAAGGGTTGTTATGATACGTATTATTCCATTCTATTATTCTGTTGTCATTATTCTCGCGAAATCTCTTCCAAAATCAGTCCTGGAAGTGGTAATAGTGAAAACATGAGCACGGCTAGACCTGTCCTTGGCGGAATTCCTTCCTTGGCATTAAGCTGTATGGAGCCACAGAGCTTTATGAGGGGCCACTGCGGCTCCAGCAACCTCATTGTTTATTTCCAACCTGGAAGAATGTAAAATAACGTGTTTGCCCACTCGCTTGCGCCCGGAGTCACAGGTTTATCAAAGCACCTATCTTTATTTGTATATAGTATGGTTAATAAGTAACGTCGGTGGCGCTGGAAAATAGAGGTAAACATGACGCTAACTATCTCAATTGCTCCTTCTATTGCTCACCTGGCGCCTTCAGTATCTTAACCGATTTTATTACTCGACAGGCGACAGTGCGTCTGCCGGATAACGTTGGACGGAAGTTTGCCTGCTGAGGTCAGCTGCTTATCGCCACCCAGTGGTTACAGTGCAAAGTACATGTCAAAGAGCACAATGATTACTCAGACAGGCCTGATATACGCTTATAAGAATATTTGGTTGACAGATAGAAGCCTTTGTTTTTGGAGTTGATGCTAAAATGACACTTGAAGATCCTGTAAACTGGATCGTTTATCCCCCTCATCCTGTTAGAACTATTTAAAGCTTCTAATGGATGACATTGGTTCGATTAGACACTTGTGTTCTTCATTGTACAAAAACAGAAACTAATACAGTAGTGCAGTTTGACACACCTATAATCGAATAAAATTTCACTTGGTTTGTTAAAAAATTGTTACATTTGTTGCTCTATTTTATTCACGAAAAAAGAATGCGCCTCGACCTCTGTGAGAGGTTACATTTATAGATTAATAGTCGATTAATCGTTTCTCAGGGTTCAGTGGAAAAGCTATTTCAGTATATTTGCATTAGTTTTTCTTGAACATATAGGCTACAAAACCCACTGAAACATGAAAGGTAAAAAAGAAATATATATGTATTTTTATTCTCCTGGTTCTGAGTCTGACCATAATTTTATTGAAGGCAATATCATTATAAAACTGTCATTAAGGCGAAGTAAGATTATCCAACTGTAATAGTGTTGGAATGGTAACATCACCACCCAATATTTATAACGTCCAATTATTTTATGAGACTGTTAACTACCTTAAGTCATTGATTATATCTTGTAACCGGTGGCGGGGTCAAAGATTGTTTGAAAGTAGGTGAAGTCGATTGGAAGAGTATGTGGCGATCATTTTCACATCAAACTGTTCAGCATTAAACCAATGTCTAATCGATTACCGAATTATATGGTGAAAATCCACGGGGTTGATGTAACGCCTGCGTATTTAATTAAGCACTTTATAAAGCAGTTCAACATGTATTAATTTAACAGTGTAGTTAATCCAACAGAGGTTACATTGCACAGCGTTCTTCCTATCACAAGGTGAAATAAAAATGCGGGAGTTAATGCAATCGGCATTCATGTGGCATCTACATGTTATTCCTCATTTGAAATTGAATAACCCAATATTATATTATCCAATCTTAGAGAATCTGATCTGACTTCTGAATATATTCATCTGACAAAGAGTCAAGTGACATGAGTGTGTACACTTATAAATTCAAGTTTGCCGTCAAGGTTGAGTCTTTTCATTTGGTTCGTGCGCCACCTAGTGGCTGATTATGGAATAGCTGGATAAACTACTCTGTTGGGCCTAAAAACAAAACAAAACAAAAACAAACAAAAAAAAAATGTATTTCTCCGTAATCCTGATGTTATATAAAAATCAAATACACGGCTATGATTAATGTGTGTATAAACATACAGATTTTTTACTAAATACAGTACAATATACTAAACACAAAGTTTGTTTGTCCATTTCATTTTCTGCTGTTCGTTTCTAGTGCACTCTGGTAGCCTACAGTCTTGAAGATACACTGTTTTATCTGTTTTATCTGGATATATGTGTCAAAAGTTTAGTCATTAAAGTTGATCTCGAGGTGGGGAAATTTACAGTACCACCCTTGCCTCCAGCAAAACAACCAATGCTCCAACAGGCAGCCTATTTGATCAACAGGCCTACTTACATTTTGTGTTCACACAACAGTTTGTAAGCTCTTGGGGAAAAATTAGCACCTGATCAACAAAATTCACCAAGTTTGTGGGTTGCCACAGTAGGCAATGCATTTTGGTATTTTTGAGTCAGTTATTATCTGTATAATTTTAACATTAATGTAATATATTAACATTAGACGAGTGTCTGAAGCATTTCTTTTTCCTGCTGGCTGAGAACTTTAAAATTGCGTTTATACAGTTTATTCAAAGTCCTACTGTTTTTAAGTGAAATATCCTATCCATCATGTTTCTTGGACACTGCGATACTTTTATGCATCAGTACTTCTGCGTATGCGCAAACATGCCTCAAATGCTGATTACACTTCTTCTCCCTTAAAAGTGACATATGTTAATTAATGTCAGACCACTCATTTTAAAACATATTGGGTCAACAAAAACTCACCACAACCTGAATGAGAAGGACCAATGTTCAAATCACTGTTCAAGAATGTAAAACATCCTGGGCCAATACAAAACACACGATGGCCTGAAAGAATCTTACTACTTAAAATTCTCTAGCCTGGCCCAAATTCTTATTCAAACTGCTTTATAAAATGTTTTTAGAACAACACTGCTTTAGGCGTTAACACATCTTTGGATACCAAAAACATGTCATAAAATAACATTGGGTGATTTGTTCCCAGTTTGGTTTTCATTTGGCCCAAATTCTTATTTGTGTCTAAAATATTATTATATGTTGTATAAATTTCTCTCGTGAGTCAATGTTAAGAACACTCTTCAGGGATTAAAAAGTCTTGGGCCACCAAAGATTCACCAGACTCTTAAAGAATAGACTTCCTAAAATGGTATATAATTTTCTTCTAGTCTGGACAAAGGTCTATGTCAACTGCAAATTAATCATAAGATATTGTATAAAAATAACTCTTTCCTTTCATAAGTTAACAACCAGATTGTTCTTTAAGGTGATAAATATCCTGCTCCACTCACTAAGACCTCTCCACAGTTTAAAAGAAAATGGCTTATTAAAATGGTTAACTTGTTTCCAGCCAGGCCCAAAGTTTACCCATTAAAATCTCACATCCAGTCTCACATTCCTTACTCTCGAAAGTATATTAGTTTCACTGCAGTTACTGAATAATCTGCTTTAAGATGAGTTGCTGGGACTTACTAAATCATAAAGAGCCATTGGTAAGATAACACTGAATAAATACAGCTGTTTATTTGATAAAAAAATCGTAATGGGCCATCAAAATCTCACAACAGTCTGAAAGAATGTGACTTTCTAAAAAGGATAATTGTCTCCCGTCTGTTTTAACATCCTGTGATTAAATTCTAGTGGCCCAAAATGTTTTGAAACTTCAAATACTAGGTTTAACATTAGTTCTCATAAGAAAGTACGACATTTTATACAATATAATATGACCCTATTAAGTGTGGAAATGGTTGAAGTAAATATATTCCCCAATTTGTACTAACAAACAAGGTAAAACAATCGTGCATGTGGTGGCCTCTACCGAGCAAATATTGCATCTGCAATCATTTAAGGTGGAACGGCTAATTCAACAGCTAATTCATGTCAGAGTTCTAAAGGTAACCCAGTTGTTGTGTTGTGTTATACCATGCTTTAAAAACATCTCAGATCAGCCTCTGATGGTTTGTTGGTGTTAGGTGGTTTAAGCTGGTTTAGGTGGTATCACAATCTAGTTCTCACAGTCTGGTCTAGTTTTTTATTTTTGGTCAGATTGCACTGCATAACAATTTTTTGGAAAAGTCTTGCTTCCTGAAAAGTTTTTGCTTATTGTAACAGGTACCTACCAATGCACAAATATAGTTTTGGTTTTACTGCATCACGTAGGAACTCTGAGAAATAGACATTTATATGTTTACTGACAATAACGTATTTAGTCACGTTTATGTTTCACATAAGCTATTAAATTCAACTGAATTAAAAGTGTTTTGCTCATGATTTTCTTTTGTATTCAATGTCTGGTGCAGTCATGAAATTCTGCATGAGTCCCAGTTTTATGTGAAGAGGAGGCAAAAATATCTTTGCCGGGTCAACAAGAGATTCGTGTCCCACATTTTTCTGTCCTGGAACTAACTTTTTACGGAGTGGCCAGTTCTAACGAGAATAGTGTGATTATTTGGCACGGCTGTCCCATTCACAGATGAAACAACAGTACCTTGTATAGCCAAGCTGCAGTCCTAGTAACAGAGCATTTAAGATCTCCACAGATATTCCAGTTGTACCTGGTATACTGGATGTGTTTTAGCAACAGTTCCATATTCTCATATGTTTCTTTCATGTGTGCTGCATAGTCAACAGGTACTGAAGGATAAACGCTGCCATTGTGTAGCAGAACAGCTTTCAGGCTTAACATTGATGAATCAATGAAGAGACGCCACTCTTCCGGGTTGTGA
>JAQQZR010000017.1:4740618-4768254 GCA_030068235.1 Notoglanidium macrostoma
GTGTGTGTGTTTGTGGGTGTGTGTGTGTGTGTGTGTGTGTGTGTGTGTGTGTGTGTGTGTGTGTGTGTGTGTGTGTGCGATTCACTGATTACAGGCTAAGGAAGCATCAAGGATGTGTTTAAATAAGCTGTGTGTAAAGAGGTTGGATACTACAATCCTTCTTTATCTCTTTTTATAATTTTTTACAGAAAAAAAACTACAGTGTGGAAATAATGCCTACTGTGATTTTCTTTTACAGTGTTCATTTGTTCCTAAATGCATCCAGTACTGCATCAGTCTTACTAGGTGTAGCTCCAAGCCCAAACTACAGCCAGGATAACAAATATAATGGATTATTCCCAATACTTCACGTTCATAAGTAGTAGCTAGCCTAGATGCTAGCTGATTAATAATAAAGTAGACTAATTTAGCATTTAGACAGTAAGAAACACTTCAAGAAACAAATCAGTAAGAAATAAATCGTGCTGCAGAAGTAGGCCACACACGCATTTTTATTTATTCTTTTATTTACTGGCTGTTTTTAATTGAATTGGGAGGCTTAAAATTTACATCAGCGCTATTCTTTTTTAAAATGTAGGCTACTCATTTTCTTTTATGTAACACTATCCACATCTGTATACATTTTCTTAAGCTTAATGTTTTCTGTTTATTCTTAGCTCTTTATTTTTTTATAACACAGGGGGCATAATATTATTCTAACATTCCAAAATTATGATTTTTATTTTATTTTATTGTCCCAGTTCAAAATATATACTTTCCCCCGTTCCGTCAGAAAAAAAAACTGTGGGAAACTAAGATTTCTTGATGATTATTTTTTATCTTGCGCAACTCCAGTCTTTTGTTATGCTCCACATGTGCTGTTCAATGGCTCCAGCAGATGACGGTGCTATTTTTGTTCATGCTTATTTTTAAATTTGTGTCCTATTGCAGGGAATGGAGGGAATAAAAGTTTACTTACATGAACGTGAGTTGTGGATGAAATTCCATGAAGTAGGAACGGAAATGATCATCACCAAAGCAGGGAGGTAGGTCGCTTTATAGGTTAAGGCTGTTTTTTGCACAATGACTAACATATTTTCCCAAACTATGCACAAAAATGTATGTGGCACAATGCTTTGATGTCGTTTTCATCCGTTTATTACAATAAATACCATTTTAGCCGTATGTCCGTGATGTCTCAAAATGTAATAAGTTGTGATTCCGACTAAAAAAATGCAATTCGGACTCATATAGCCTAAATAATTGATCTTTTTTTGCGCTATCCTCCATACGATCATTTTCTTGTTTCAAGCGGATTTTAAGTCTTTGTACAACGTCCGAGTGCTTTCTGTATATTATTGTATATAGAATTACTCTATGGTTTACTTAACTCTAATCCCAGTTTCTCCCCTTATGTGCTCACACCATCATTCTGTTGGCTAAAGATATTATAGGATTATTATGTGAAGCTTTGAAGTGCACTTTTTCAAGTTAAGGTTTCTATTTTGCTGCAACGACATTTTTCTTTGTAATATTTAGCTGCTTGTGTTTGCAGCAAAAATCAAGTAACTCACTGCAAAACCTACATTAGGGCAACTCTTGTCGTACTGTAGCATAGTGTAGAAATCAACGCCTTAAAAATAACTTGAATTGTCTGATTTTTTGGCGTTTAAAAATTCCGTTTGGAATGAGGTTTTACGCGTAAATGTACAGCGCAATAAAAAAAAAGCAATCCATAAGAACTGTGGTTGAAATTACGTATTTATTTATTAGTGTAACATTCTCAGAAAACTTTTGAGAGGGAGAGAGAGAGCCTTGTTTCTCCTCCACACTTAGTTGCAAAAGGCGGCTTTTATATTCAGCTCGTTTTTCCTCACTTCTTTTTTGAAACGTGTTTGCCATCCCTCCCACATCCTTCAAACAACTCCCGAAGGCTTATACTTCTCTGGACTCCAGTCGGCCTTGCAACTTCATAAACAGACTCAGGCTTGATGCATGGGCTTTTCTGCGTGCATTCGCCTAGTTCACATGCTAATAAAGGGAAAAGGATAAACTTAGTTGCACATTTCTTCAAGTTCTGGAACAGAATTGTTGGTTATTAGCAGACTTTAGGCGCAATGCACGACCACAGCTACAAAACAAAAATATATACAACAGTCCAATTCTTTTATGGTGACTATATATTTTCATCATTTTTGAACGTTTTATGTTACAGAATGTCTGAGTCATAAACGAGTAACTGATGCGTGGGCTGTAATGACTAGACTGGTACAGATGAATGCTTCGTCAAATGCTATACAAAATAATAATAATAATAATAATAATAATAATAATAATAATAATAATAATAATAATAATAATAATAATAATAACAAAAACAAGAGCAGCAACTAAAAAACACAACAACAAACAACACATTATTATTATTATTATTATTATTATTATTATTATTATTATTGTTGTTGTTGGTGTTGTTGTGTTTAAATGTCGATTAAATGAATAAACAAAGATTATGCATTGATGCTATGTTCGAATTATTATCTACTTGACACCAATCGAATGCCTATTGCTGATTATTTATACTATACGCCTCAAGAACAAAAATAAAAATATATGGAACTCGGCTTACCAGATAGAGAAAAATCCCACTTTTAACCATTGTTTTTTAATCATTCCAGGCTTATTTCCCATGGCATAATGTTCACATTTTCATCTACAGGCGAATGTTCCCGAGCTTCAAAGTGAAGGTCACTGGACTGAACCCCAAAACGAAATACATTCTTCTGATGGATGTCGTGCCAGCTGACGACCACCGCTATAAATTCGCCGATAATAAATGGTTCGTAAGACACCTCTGAAAGTTATTTATGCATGATAGTGCTAAATGTAGAACTGCTGTATATTTACACAGAATTGTTTTCACTCTATAGAGGAGGCTAGCGGAATATTTTTGGAAGTTTCGGGAAGCCGGAGCCACATTCGAGCCAAGAAATGAAAGTTTTCGGGCTTGCCAATTTTGTCCTCGACTAATGCTTAGTATTCCGCGGCTGCCTGCTTCGTAAGAGGGGAAAATGCAGGCATTTCTCGTTTCTCTTGTTACAACCACATTTGGTTACGCCAGGAAACACCCCGTTAACCTCTTACAACCTCACATTTTAGACAACAATAGACTCCTTGCACGACATATACAGAATACTAGCTAAAGGGTTATATACCGAATTTAGGTGTATTTATATAAAATATTTAATATAATATAATATAAAATATATTATATAATTTATTTATAATATATATAATAATATAAAATATTTTTGGACTGAGCATGTATGCAAATCAATATCTACAATCAACACTATTAATAGTGCTGGCTAACACTGACAATAACTCTTTTTTGAGAGCCCCAGAACCTGAAAACATTAATGGGTTTAAGTCTGTTTGACAAGCCTGGTTGGACTGAAGTGTCTGTGCGTGGTGAGTATAGGCTAAGATGTTGTTTTGGCAAGAGATGTGACAGCCAAACAAGTGAAGTGACTTACATTTTTGTCAAAAGAACCTGGGCAAAGTATTATTAAGTCAAATTCACTTCATGTGTAAACACCCCCCTCCCCCCTGTGCTCCCTGAAGCGACGCAAAATTTAGATTTGTTTGAGGCTCTTTTCTGGATTAGCGGTTTTAAATGTAAGGTTATTTAGTGAGGATGACCACATGCCAATATCGCTGATAATTATCCCTTCTGTGCAAGCACTGGAACTAATGGCGTTCTCAGTCAGCTATCTGTTTTCGCTCTTTACGCACCAAACGGTTCTTAAAAAATAACAGAAGGGAAAAATTTGTGTCAGAATGCCATGCACAGGCTAATGAGCCATGCAAAACAAGAGTGTCAATTAGATTACCTTTGGGGGGGGAAACCTAACCATATTTCAGACTGGACATGAATTCCAATACACCTGCTACCCTTTAGAAGGACTCTTATTAACAAAACTTGACTTATTGATTAAATCACTACGGGGGAATCTCATTACGATGCAAACATAAACTCTAAAATTGAAGATATTTTAACCAACTTCTTGCTGCGTAATTCTGTCCTCTTTTGCGTCTAGTAGAATAGGCTTACATTTGTGCGAATTTTAGACTTAAATGGAAATGTTATGAAAACTATATGGTACAGATGACTGAGTAAGTTATGATATTTTTGGCGTGTGTTGTAGGTCAGTGACAGGAAAGGCAGAACCCGCAATGCCCGGCAGGCTCTATGTGCATCCCGACTCTCCAGCCACAGGCGCGCACTGGATGCGACAGCTCGTCTCCTTCCAGAAACTCAAGCTCACCAACAACCACCTCGATCCTTTTGGACATGTAAGTAAACACTTTTATTTCTTTCTTTGCTTTTCTATTTCATTTTTATAATAGGTAACAGGTTTAAACACATTTCTTGTTACGTTATGCGTATTTGTAATATTACACGTTTCAGACCGTCTAGACTCGGAGAACGCATAAAACTGGCATTGTGGACGTTTGTGGAAGTTTTAAGACCATTTCTTACAAAGTGCAATTAGGTAGCCTTGCTTTTGGAGCCAATAGCAAGCATCGGAACTCGAGAAGAAGGTGAATACGACTCTTAGCAGGCGTCACTGACAAATGCCAGAGCATAGGCTATAACAATAAGCGGCAATTATAATTTAAAGAACCTCTGATGTAGGCAACGCACTTTTAATGTACTAGAGACACCGCATTATAAATTTAGTCTGTTTTGGGCTTTTAAATGATACAGCATGGGCCTTTGTATAGTTCCAGAAGAGTGATCTATTTCTTGAAAATACTGTCGTTAAGATACTTGACCTGAAATTCAGTTTTGAGTTTCTACACCATGAAATTATGCAGAAGGTAAGATTTCTGAACAACACCTTTGCGCCATTTGTAATATTTAAATAGGGTGCCACAGGAATGATATTGTAGCCTTAGGATAACATTAGTGAAGGTCATGCCATCATGTGCCGCATTCTTATAGGCTTATTTGCTTTCTTGTTCCTTTTAAACCTATATCATTTTTCTCAGTTATTCCGTATGGAGTAATGTGTATTGGGGTGTGAGTATAATTAACATTATCTACAGTTATGCCATTTTACCAGCCTTATGATTGTACCGTGTGCTACAATAACATGCATGGGTTGTTGTTTTTTTACTTGATGAAAAAGATGGCTACAATCTATTTTAATGCAAACGTACGCTCAGAAACCTACATTTTGTGTTTAAACATCATTGCGACTGTTTAGACGGTTCGGTCTATTTAAATCGGTGCTGTTTGTCATGTTTTAAATAAAGTTACACTGTGAAGATGCGGCATCGTCCCATGTCAATATTTTGTGCTGATCGCAAGTTTTCCATTTGTTTGCATAAAAGTTAATCATGCTTGTTTTCTTGCCAAACCCCAGCTGGCAAAATGAAATTGGACTCCAGATGGAATGTGAGCAGTGCTGTAAATTTTTTGACCAGAATGCATTTTTGATTGGTTGCAGTGGTTCTTGGCATTTCCCTCCTTTTTTATCCTGAAAGAGCAACCTGGGATTTATAAATGAAGTATGGTTTCTCGACCAAAATAACAATCTATCGACTTGTTGTTCCAGGTGCTTGAAATAATTTCAGCCCTAAGAATAATTACTGAACTTAGCGATGTCAGCTGAATATGCAGCCCAACGAACTTCATCCATTAAGGGAATACATAAAATTGTAAAAATTGGCTTATGTTTTGAGGGGATTGGTCTTAATTAGGCTCACGAATAATAAAACTTCACCTCAAGACTTAATGAAAAACAACAATTATTAATGATGGAGCAGATCACATTAGTGAAATGTGAGTTATTCAGGGAGAGCATACTTGTTCTGAGTATTCCAAGTTGAAACTGTCTGGTTTTGTCTCCCCTAATACACTTTGATCATTTTTAGTACCAAACACCATTCCACATTCTTTCTAGAAATATTTGAGTCAGAGGGTGGAGTTTGGATATCAGTGCTGCAAACTGTTTAGGTTATAATGATAGTGCAAGATGAGTGATGGACAAAGGTATACAAAACTTGTTAATCTGGATGGTTTCAAATGCCTGTGATGTCAGGGACATGAAAAAGAGGGGCAAGCAATCAGGGCCCTCTGTGATCCCTTGCTATCATAAAAAATTATCAGGGCAAATGAAGCTACAGAGCAACGGGGCACCAAACTCACACTAATGCTGTACTCCTAGTGGGTGGTCCTGCCACAAGCATGCCAGAAACACTGTCTTCTGCCTGATTGAAATTCAGATTCAAACGCTTAGTGTGATGTAGTTCTGTGGTAAAGCTTTGTGTGCTTTATGCTCTTACATCACAAGAGTGATGTGAGTTTTCTTGCACCATCATTTTGTACCTGATGACCTACGTTTTTTTGCCGTACTAGAAGATATAGCAGTATATTTTATGTAACTCTGTAACCATCCCTTAAGGACTATGACTGGGGGACTAGTTGTCTGGTGTTGAGTGCAGTATTTAAAGAGTAGATGTTCTTCAGCTTTGCAACAAAACTCTGCTCCTATCGATCATTAAGCTAAGAGCAGATAGAAAAATAGTTGATGCATATCCAAAAGGACATTCTAACACAGTAATTAAGCTAGCATTTAGATTTTTTAAATGAATGCCACAACAGTGAACGTGTCCAAATGTAATATTTTCCAAATATTCTAGGCCAGACCAAGGATTCTCAAAGTTTTTACAGCCTAGGATTAGTTGTTAAAAAAATCCAGGACCCCATCAACCCACAAATATTTCATGAACTATTAAAATATTAGGCGCGTTACTCAAATATGTAGGGTAGTATTCTGGTTATTTCTTGGAGCTTTTTATTCTTGAACAAGTCCAAATTGACATTATTTGTACTTGTTACTTTTCAGGTATTAGTTTTTGGGTTAAACCGAATGTAATTCAAGTCCAGTAGGTCAATGACCAATACAAACTCAGTTATAAATAAACTTTCATAAAAGTGGATTATAATTTTTATGAATGAAACAAAAAATTTTTTATTATTGATTATTATTGATTAATATATAATAATAATTATGCATGGCCAACAACAACAACAACAACAATAATAATAATAATAATAATAATAATAATAATAATAATCGTTCAGAAGTTTGGCTACATTTCAGTCTTCTAGTAGGTCTAAGTTATGGGCTAACTTTTCAGATAAAATATACTTTAGTAGGCTATGTCTTTCTATCTTTCACCTGGAAATATATAGTGTATAATTATTTAAGGTTTATTAATTAAGCTTTATAAATAAAGTTTAAAATTTACAAGTAGACCTTTTTAGGCAAAACATAGCTCACATTGTAATGGTACAAACCCTTTTCTAGAGAGTGCAGGGTTTCCTTGTTTTGTTATCTTTACATAAAAGTGGCCATTAGAAGCATTATTAGATTCCTCACGGGTGATGTCCATGACTCCTGAGTATGTCAGTACAATTAGGCTTCCTTCTTTGGATAACAGGGACTTAAACTTCGATTCGAGGGCTCAAGTTCAACTGAGTGAGCGTCTCAGCGTCTCGGTGTCGCCAGGCCATGCCGCAAAGCAACGCCGAGCTCTTTACTCCGAACAGGTCACAGGAGGTCAAAATAAAAAAGCCAAATGAAGTCCAAGGTGTTCGGATACCGCAGTAAGGGAATGGGGAAAAAACACTGTGCATGCATGCACGTTTCTTTTAGTTCACGTTTGAGTTTTGCGCTCTGGATTAATGCGTTATGAGTACAAACTTCTTTGTTTTTAACTCTAAACAATGTCACACAGTCTATTTCACCTGTCAGCTTTTCTGAAAACTGCTATAACGTTTTTGTCCCTTTTCCTCCCTTTTAGATCATTTTGAACTCTATGCATAAATATCAACCGAGAATCCACATTGTAAAGGCGGATGAAAATAACGGCTTCGGCTCCAAAAACACCGCCTTCTGCACTCATGTGTTCCCCGAAACGTCGTTCATTGCGGTCACGTCTTACCAGAACCACAAGGTAAGCTGAGGAGATGATGTGTGCGCAGTTGGAGAAATAACTTTTAGCCATATTCTACATTATTCTGCCTTTGGTTGGCTTGCATCAGATGTTGCACTAATAAAACAAAGAAGTAAAATAAAAGTGCATGAAGGATGAGGTCATATTTCAGGACTGGAGATTACCCAAAATATAATTGGGTTGAATATTGGTCAAATCAAAGATCATTAGGCTAAAACTAAGCGTACATCATGCTAGCTTATTCATGCAAGAAATACTCTTATCATAATGTTTCAACTTTAAACTTTTAATACTAATATTTAGACTTTCCTCTATTTAAATCCTTCATGCACTGTTAGCTGAGTGTTTTAAATGCTGTTCAGTCAAGAAATATTAAGCGACTTCTGCGTCGTTTCATTTTTCCACATAAATAAAAACTGTAATGTGGTCACATATCGCTTCTTTTCTCATTTCTAAGTTTTCTTGCTGACGATTTTGGTTATTTCTTCACACGCAAGGTTTTGTTGCATGTTTTAGGCTCCACATTTAATTCAAAGCCAAAAGCAATCTGTTTTATATTCACTGGTGTATTTAAGCTGTTTGTCTGTAATTAAGAGAATAAAAGCAGCATATCCTGATTATACTATTTGAGTTTTACTGTGTAATCTTGTTATATCTGAATACTTCAGAGGCGTCGATGTATGGTTAACAGAAAATAAGAAATTCCTGTGTGCCAATAGGCCTATATTATAGGAGAAATAGGTGTTTTATGTGCATGTTGTATGTGCAGTGGTGATTGTCTTTTATCATGGTCGGCTATAATAGTGGAACTTTTTCTTTATAGAAGAGAGTTATAAGATTTCTAAAGGATTTAAAAAGACAACCCAAATCTATGCGAGTTGTTCAAAACATTTCTCGACATTTTTGTGGGTTAACTGGATAGTTTCATCTTGGTTTACATCCATGCCAAATTTGTTTATATCCTGACCTAGGCTACAGATAATAGAAATCTGTTGCATTTGAACATTCTTAGCGCTCTCCTACAATTGCTCATAAGATTCAGTCTAATAAAAGCAACGCTGCGTTTGTCCTTATAATAATGCCCCCTATTGTCTTTTAGCTAACAATACAGCCATATAAATACCATTAAACTAATGTCATAAAAGTCTGTTGATGACCGGAGCTTTATTATAATCTGTATACTGTCACTATCCAAACCCTCCTGCATTTAACGGTAGTTGTAGCTGAAATAAGAACGAAAATATGCAGATTGAAGGAGGTTTGCAACTTGTCACTTTATCCGGTAAATTAGATTTCTCGTGCGAAATCGAAAATAGCGTTAAATTCAATTTAGAAAATGCAATGGAATTAAATATATTCAACAGAAATAAAAACAGATTAAAAATAAAATTTAAGCAGAAGAAAAAAGTTTTTTTTTCTTTCTTCCATCCTGTCGTCCTTTCAGCTTTTCGTCCTTATTTGTTTGTTTGTTTGTTTTCATTACCTCAGTAGAAATGAATTATTTCCTTTGTAACTCTGGACAGGACTTTCAATTTTGATAAAATAGTTTCATGGACATACAGTGTGAAAAATGTCATTGGGTGCAATCATGATTCAATGAGCGAAGCGTTGACCTGGATGTTTTAGGGTTTTCTTTTTCTATTAAGTAATATGTCATCGTTTTCTTTTGAAACATATACACTCTCTTTCATTTTTTTAAGGATATTTTATATTATAACAAGGAACTAACTTTACATTTCTATCTAAATTTAGAAAAAATGAATTGTTACATTAATTTCTACACAGAATCTGTAAACATAGCACTATTTAAACAATGTTCAAAGTTAAAAAAAAAAAAAATCTTTGTAAAACATTGAGTCCAAAAATCTTTTACCATAAAACATTTAACTGTAACTTGAACAACATGATATTTTGGATGTTATACATGCTGTTAATTCTTACAACAAACATATACTTACTTAAAGCATTTATTACAAAATTATGTAATACACAAAATTATGTAATACAACAATGTAATGTTTTTATTTCTTTAGCCTACAGAGCACCAATTAATTTGTTCATGAAACTGCATTTGCTTAAAAAAAAAAAAAAAAAAAAAAAAATACTCAAAAAATGGCCTACTACATTCTTCGTGCGTTCAGTATTTGTTTTTTCTAATTAAATTAAATTATTTCAGTTTTCTGAAAACTGTCATATACTTTTTCTCACCCTAAATTATTTTACACTGCGGTCTCTCCCAAAATGGTAAACATTTAAGTGGTATATACACCGAAGTACCAGTAGGTCATATGAGAACAGCACGTAGACTTAAACAGTTTGGAATCAAATAGGTCAAGCTACCTTCTGCTCATTTATCACAATTCTGAACGTTTGCAACCAATTTTGCTTCTGACAATTGATATACTGTTTCACGTTCTTTAAAACATTCTAAAGGTTTATTTTGACATTCGGCAAACAAGTGTGGTGATTTTGATGTTGTAGGTGTTAATTTTTTTAAATTTACAATTTTTTTGTAAATTTTTAAACTTGATATTCTGTAATAGGGGTCAGTAGTCAAAAGGGCTTCTGCTGTAGACATGCAGCTAAGTAGATTATTGTGATCCATGACTGTCGATCAGAGGCACTTAATGAGATCTGTGCAATACTGCCTAATAGGCCACTTGTTACACTCCAGCCAAGTGTGTTGTTTGGCTTGGTTCTAAGTACATTTCAATTTCTCCGATATGTTTCCAGACTTCCTTTAGTCAGGATTTAAATAAACATTCCTAAAGTGTCTGTTTCACGTCCTTGTTGTAAAGACGTTTAGTGTCAGGTGCTAGTGCGCACTGGAGGAATATGGCAGTGGGAGGCGACGACTGGTAATGATGTGTGAGCCAATCAAATCTCAGTACCTCTCAGAAACGGAAATCCCTCCAAGTGGCCCTCAGTGCACGAGACACAATGATTATATTCATTGAGTTAACTCAGAACTTTGAGCGAAAACTAATTGAGATTTTGTATAGCTATAAAATATTCCCTAAATCTATATTTAGGTTATAGTACTCAGGATGCCCAAAGTTATATTTGAATCTTAAATGATTGATTAATTCACTAATTTATTCAATGATTCATTCAGTAATTTATCTAAGTAAAAATTGCTCTTGCGTGAACATGCATGCGAAATTGCTAGAATTATAAAGGACTAAATCTAAAAATTCTGAGTAAAAAAGAAAAATTAAAACAGTACTTTTGCATACCTTTAATGTGTTTATATTTGTATGTACTATATTTCTGTTGGAAATGTGGATTTAGTGTATCTTAAAAAATTAATAGTACATATAATTAATTTTTATCTTGTAAAGTAAGCATTTAATGGCAAATTAGGCTATAGGCTTATGCACCTTTCTAGGTAACCTATACTAAAGTTACAAATGATGTCAGAGTACCACCCCAGCGACAAGGAAGAGGTACAATTATTATTCATAATAAATAGTAAATAATAAATAAAAAGCTATCTCAATTCAAAACTCTTTTTTAAGAGGAGCAGATAACAAAGCTCAACAATCCTCTGGTTGTTTTTTTTTAAATATGGACTGTATAAAATATGTATGATTTCCTTTTTTGCATACTTTGCTCAATATATCTCATATTAACTGATATCTTTATGCAATTTAAGCATAGAATACACAAAATACTATACTTAAAGAAGTTGTCTGTCTGCCAAGTTTTAAGTGTGTTTATGAGAGCTTAAAAAAATGTGTCCCAACATGAGCATCTTTTACGGGGTCTCAAGTGAGCGCCAACACGCAGTTAAAGTTCCCGTCTTGTTGGGAAACACACCACACGGCCAACAGCTAACCTGCCAAGGAAAGCCTGGATTATTGCGTGGGAGATACGCGAAACCCCTGATCTGGACAGTTTGCACTCCTAAAACACCTCTTTCTCTAAATCTTGTCAATTTATAATATTTATTTCTGAAATGCACAAATCATCAGGTTTAGCAGGTAAAAACTTTGCAATATGCATGCAACTTCTGCGTCTTAATAAATAAAATTTATTATTATTATTATTATTATTATTATTATTATTATTATTATTACAATGTACACTAATTATGTAAGCTCAAATGACTGAACTCTAGTTTGGTCATGAAGCACATACATGGATTTACTTACAGTGTAGAGAGGGAAAAATCTGTAGACTGACATTAGTTTTGTTTTATTACATTATCCATAGTTGGCAAACACCAATAGCACACAGTGCCAAAACATAATTGCTATTTTGATAAAGGTGACAAGAAAATGACTTTTGTTTAATGCTTTCTTACAAAATGCAGATTCAGTACATTCCTTCATCAAACAATTGCATATCAATGAATAACTTTTGCAAGAACTTTCTCCTTTTTTTGTAATGACTGGAGGGAAATCTATAATGGTCTGCTTATTGTTTTGTAGATTACTCAGTTAAAGATTGAGAACAATCCTTTTGCAAAGGGCTTTCGTGGCAGTGATGATATGGAGTTGCACCGCATGTCGAGAATGCAAAGGTATGTAAAAATAAAGTTGTATCAAGAATTATAGTATGTGTAACATGTAATATATGATTTGTCTTGGTTTTTTTAGGCAAACTGTTACTTTAACTTGTCTGAGTTTTCTTAACTATTTATGACTTGCGCTGAACTAATGTAAAACTAGTGTGATTTCAACTTGCCCAACTGTATTACTGTATTCAACAAAGTAAATGGTACTAGTGGTAAAACTGTCTGGTAGTAAATTTGTCTCCTGTTCAATCTTTTAGTGTTTCTCCATTGCAAACCATTAACAGCATTTGAGTACTCACCTGCTAGATATAGGTTCCATAAATACACAATGTATTTAAGGATCATCCCTGACAAGAGGCTTGATTGACGTTAATGAGATAAGCTGAGCCTTAAAGGAAGAGTCAGCAATCTCAAAAGCTCCATAATTATCACCGAGAACAGCTGTGCTAATCAATGAACATGCACAACCAGGCGAAACAGTCTCTTAGATACAAACCAGAAGTGCTCATTTGCAGAAAAGTAGTTTCTCTTGCTCTCTTCTCCCCAGTGGGGGGGTTCTGATGTAAGTGTAGCTCTTGAAGCAGGACCAGCCTTTCGGCTGATGGCTTTCAAGGCCGATTTATCTTGGCCTTAAAACCACAGCAATATCTCAGCTTCATGCAAAGCCTCTGTGTTTCGTGCATATTCTGAACAATTGTCTGCGGTGGTGCTGCAGTTGGTCCTTTGGAACCAAAGCCCACATGGCTTTTCCTCTTATTCACTCCAGATGACTGATGTATAACATGCGTCCACACAGTGTGGAAAAACACGTTTTCAAAGGAGAAAATCTGGTCTATGAATCGTGGCAGCCAACAAAGGCGGTGTCCACTCTAAAATGAGATTTTGTGATACATAAGGAAAAAATATGACTGGCCTTTCCTCAGTGCAGTTAGCATTATCTGTCATTACTTTTTTTTGGCTGAGCAAAAACGTGCCTATTAAGTATTGTTTTCTATAGGCTCATAGGATATATATTCTGTTGAGTTTCAAAATAATTTGAAGATTTCAAAGCCAGAAGAATAATCAATAATATTCAATAGTTTATTATTGAATACTTTGGATTCTTGGATTCTTTGATACTTGGATTCTTGGATACTTTGGATTATTATTGGATACTTTACTGTCCTATAATTAGCATACAAGAGCATGGAGTTATCACCACAGCAAGTGTGGCACATTCCTATAATGCCAAAGAGGAATGGAAAATGTGAGCAGAATTTAAAGTTACAAAAATATTTCATAATAATTATTAAAAAATTTCATATGCATCATTACTAAAATAGCAGATGTGAAAAGGATACTACAGTTGTCCTTTAATATCATGCATTGGTCAAAGGTCTTATTGCCCTTTCTGTCCTTAAGTGCTTTCTTATCTGAAACAAAGCAGATCTTGTCTTTGGACTTGAGCCAAGCAAAAAATGTGCATGCACACTTGGAAAAAAACAAGAAATCTAGAACATTTGCATGTCTTTCAACATGATTTTTTTTTTTCAAAGAAACTTTTAAGGGTTCTACACTCACCAGCCACTTTAACAGGATCACCAGTACCCCCTGCTCATTCAGACAATCAGCAGCAGAATGTATGAAATCATTCAGATATAGATCAAGCACTTCAGCTCATCAAACATCAGAGGGGGAAATTTTTGTCAATGACTGCATTCTGGGAAGCTTTTCTTCTCACTAAGGTGTAAAGAATGATTATTTGTCAGCTCAAAACATTTTTGCCATACTCTTCTGACCTCTTGCATTAGCAAGGCAACCCCACCACTCACTGGATATATATATATATATTTTTGCATTGTTGTGTGTGTAAATTGTGCATGCTATGAGTAAAAATCCCAAGAGATCAGTAATTTTTATATCCAAGCTGGCAATCAGTCTGGCACCAACAACCATGCTACAGTTAAAGTCACTTAGCTCTTAGATTTTTAGGTTTAAGATTTTAGATTTTCCCTCTTTGGGATGTTTGATGTGAAGATTAACTGAGGCGCTTGACATGTAACTGCATGATTTTATGCATTGTGCTCCTACCAGATGATTGGCTGAACGGATAACTGACTAAATGAGCAAGCGTACCAGTATTTCTATTTAAAGTGGTTGGTGAGTGTATTTAGGATGGTACACCAACAAGTTTTTCTATCAGAGATGGTTCCAGGAAACAAAGAACCCTTAAATAACCAAAGGAAGCTTTAGGGAACCCCTTTTATTGCTCAAAACTACAAAAAAAAAAAAACAATAACAAAGGAACTGTGGTGAATGAGCACTCCTTATGGGTTTTAAAATGTTATTGGAATCAAATGAATTCTTGTTTTTCAACCAATGGCTCAGAGTGGTGCACATATAGTTACCTGGAGTGAATAAGCACATATAAGAGTGTATCAAGAATGGCTAATGCCTATAATTCAGGAAATCCTTGTCTCCTCCAACAGCACTAAGGAGTATCCAGTGGTTCCTCGAAGCACAGTACGTCAAAGAGTGGGCACCAGTCAAAGTCCCTTTAGCGGCGACATTCAGGGGATGCCTACACCCAGCAGCATGAGCTCTCAGTACTCCTGTGAGAACGGAGTTACCAGTACCTCCCAGGATCTTCTGCCTCAGTCCAGCTCCTACCCATTACCCCATGAGCACAGCCAAGACTATCACTGCATCAAGAGAAAAGGTGAGCAGACTAGTGTTTACACTTCTTTTAACATTATGGTTTCATGTCTGTTTCTGTTGCACCACTTCATTCAATTCCAGTATTACTGGAGCCCTTCATGAAAATGAGCAACAATGAATAAAATGTGACTACCACATGCAGTGGGTGATTTTCTGAACTATTCAACGATTTCTTTTTTAAGTAGTGTATTTTTTTTATTATCCACAAACCCACAAATAATATTTGCCAGTAGTAATGATGTTAGAGAACAATTATAGATGGATTTGGACAGTTTGGTGCCACTAATTTTGGAGATATAATTCTGCAAGTCTTTAAAGGTCATTGCAATTAGACATCTATTAAAAAAGAAAAGGTAAAATCAACCCAGTTTCATGCCACAACCATACATAGTTGGGAGTGGAAGAGATTGCATTACTCTCTCCCCTCCCAACCAGAGTGACACTAGCCAATCGTGAGCAGGTGTGAGCTTATGGATGTGGAAACAGGCAGATAGAGCTTTTATGAGCAGCAATTAGAAAAAGATGTGGTCGGCTGGCTTAATGTGTCTCAGAGGAAACATGTTAGCCTCCAGAGTTGGTAGTTGTCATATGATAGGATAGAGCTGTCTGGTGTGAGGGTTTGGGCAATTAACAAAATTTTGCCCAAAATTCTATCCCCTCCTTTTTAAAATGTAAAAAGTTACCAGACATTTTCATTACAGTTGGCTGCAATGTTTGTATAACTTTACCATAAAATATACTGTATACAATAGTATTTCTTGTGGCATGAATTGAGGTTATAATTCCATATAATACCATATAACGCCAATGGCACTAACTTATCCTCTCATTTCCTCTGTTTTCAGTTGAGGATGACTGTCACACAGACCACTCCTACAAGAAGGCCTACATGGAGAGCTCGTCAAGTGAAGATGACCATTACTACCGCCCCGTCAGCTATTCTCAAACTCTGGGCCTTTCCACTGCCCCTTATCGGACCGAGACTGGACAGCGGCAGGCATGCATGTATGCCAGTGCTTCACAAGCCAGCGAGGCTGTTCCAAGCCTAGAAGACATCAGTTGCAACACCTGGGCTGGTGTTTCCCCTTATAGCAATTGTTCCATGCAACCTATGGAGCGTTTGCCCTACCAGCACTTCTCTGCCCACTTCACCTCCAGCCCACTAGTGTCCAGGTTGAGTGGAGTGGCTGGCCACGCCTCACCACAACTGGGTGATGCACACTCTATGTACCAGGGCTCGATGCCCCACCAGACTCTCGGCCGTCAGTGTAGCCCTGGAGCAGGAATCCAGTCACCCAGCGCTAGCCTGCAGGGGAATGAGTACTTGTACACTCACGGTATTCCTCGCACCCTATCGCCCCACCAGTATCATGCTGTCCACAGTGTAAGCATCATGCCTGAATGGAATGAGGGCAGCTAACTGGATTCTCATACACTACATAAGATGCTGGAGTTGCACACACAAAGGCATATGTGTATATTTATATTTCAAAGCTCTTCACCACACCGGCTGTCACGTGATTTTGTCATCGATTTTGGACACAGATGTTTCAACATTGCCGACTGCTTGGATAGATGATAAATTGGTTCAAATAGCAATGAATGTTTGAGCAATCCAGAGTGAATGTTGTAGAAGAAGGCAGAAAACAGATTTATTCATACTATTTGAAGGATTTTTTTTTACTATGTTCTGTAAATTGTATATTGTATTCTGTACATCAGAGCTGAAGATATACCACGTAATTACGGTTCATTTTTAATCAGAGGACGCACTTGGGACTGCCCCGATTTTATATACTTTTTAAAAACAAAACAGAAATAGAAAAGTTCATTTTTATAGTATTTTACCTCTTGATGTTTGTGTTATATTTTGTTTTTGTACTCTGAAATCCAACAGAAGTCCACTATTTGTGTCTCAAAAAAGTCTCAAAATTTTTTATCAGTGCACACATTCATGTCAAATTCACAAATTCTGTTTTGCGGACTGACATTTAGAGGGTGCGGATAAATGCACTAAGCAGATTTTAAACATTCAAGGTTATGGTACTAATTTGTAAGTTGTATGAATGGAGTACTGTGCTCAAGTAGCTGTTGAAAAAAATATTTTCAACAGTTTTTTGAGGCAAAGGCACATCTGCTAGACATAGAAATATCTATATATGATCTAGAAAGATCATATAGCACATATACCATGTGCCATACCCTGTGATCTCCATTTAATGGATTAGGTAATTACGTTTTAATAGCACTATTATAGCTAATGTTAGCTGTCATGGACCAATTGGTCACTTTTAACAAAGTTGTAAACTAGCTTACAGAAGAGTGCAGGCATAATTTTGAAAAGAGAAAAGGTACAAATCCTTTTGTAAATGTTCCACCATTCAATACTTGGAGCTATATCTATCCAACAGTGAAGACGATACAGATTTCGAAATGACATTTCCAAAATAATCTCCACGTAATTAAACAAAAAAAAATTCAAACATAACTGTTAGTTATGGGTGAATGTCCAATGAGAACAATGGTGTACAGTCACTGCATTTCTTCCTGTTAATAGTATTTATTTTTCATTATTATGAAGCCTATCAGTCTTTTATCTGCAATATTTGTTTGTTTGTCTTTTCTACTATGTAAGTTTAACTTAGACTCTTCTCTTTTCTTTAGGAAAAAAACAGACTGGCTTAGAAATTCTGGCACCTATTGATAGGTGACAGAAGGATAATTTTAAGAAACAATATAAAAGAATTTGTAAATAAAAATCCAAATGTACATAGAGAATGGAAATAAATCTAAATGGTGTACTTTGAAATTTCAGTTTGATTTGCACATTATAACATATATCTGATCTGGAAGCATAACATGCAGCCGTAGGAATTTTAATGCATATAAAATGATTACAGTCTATTCACATATTATCTCAATCTACTAAAAAGGTATACAAGTTAGTCAAAGGGTTACAACACTACACTATGATGTCACATTATCATTATCAAAATATATTTCAGGGTCTGCTTTATGACTATGATAATATCATTAGTGTAAACTATGATTCACCCTAACTTGAAAATGCTGTAATAATACAGGTTTGACAGATTTGTCTTTTATCAGGGTTAGTGACTTTACAAACAATGCAATTCGACTACCAGCTGATGATAGTGCCAGTGTGAATTCATCTCCACTCAGAGAGCAATGCAGCAGTGCTTTAATCCTTAGTATCTCCAGCTCTCTCATCTCCTCATCTGTATACTCTGCTTAACCAGATCAGCTTCTACAATTTCAACTTTCAGGCCAAAACAGCCATCAATACCATTACACTTGTCATCTTGTAGATCGTTAACTAGCCAAGCCGAGTGTCTGCCTCCAATAAATTCTGGAACTTTAAGTATAACATTTGCATCAGTGTCTCAACTATTTTTACTTTGGATTTATCAGTAAAATGCTGTTGGTCATTGGTTGGTGATCTATAATAAAGCTCCTCATTATAGATAATTGATTTGGCAGGCCAATTTTGATGTGACTTTCTACTGGGTAAAAGAAAAAAAACATACAACATGAATTTACCAACTTTGATGACATAATAATGGGTAAAACAACAACATAGAATTAATCACATTAAAAAAGTGTGCTACATCACAAATACTGAGAAACAGCATCAGAAATTAAACATGTTCATTTCCAAGATTTTCACAACCACAGCGACATCTAAAATATTTACATTTATATTAATATAAATTAATTAAGCAGGCCTTGCCTAGAATTGAGGCCTCAAACAGAGTAATGATATGTGAAAATGCAATAATGAAGAAGAGAAAAGCTCTGGAGTATAAAAAAAATCCAAATGTACCAAAGTCAATGATGTGTCTAGAGTTCAAATCACCTCAAAGTTTTTCAGTAATGGCCCAGTCATTGAGGACAGAACTGCTGTGATCAGTGTCCAACTAGAATTTTCAACTAAAAAGTGTGTTGTGAGAGCAGTTTTCTAATACCACTGTGAACCAAACCATTATTGCTACCATTACCAATACCTCCCCCACCACCACCACCACTAACACTACTACTAAGACCACCACCACCATCACGACTACTACCTCCATTAGCCTGCTATTACCACCAGTACTACTACTACCAATGCCACCACCACTACTACCACTGTTACTACCGTGATGACTTCTACTACTAAAAACTGTGATGTACTAGCATCCTATTCAGCTAGTGTGCCCAATGTTCCCAGGATAGGCTTCAGATCCATGGCGATCCTTACCAGGATTTTGCAAAGTCTATAATATCCTGCATTGTTGTTCCAACATCACATTTACGCCTCTATTACATTTACCCATATTTATACCTTCTCATTAATATTTATAATTTGACTCAATTACCGAAAGATTTAGGACTGTCAGTTCTCCAATATGGATCCTGGATGCCATGAGCTGGTCTGATGCATGAATCTCCCAGGCTGTCTGTATGGTCAGACAGAAAATACATTTCAGTACATCAGAGCATTCTTAAATAGACACTCATGCAAATGTCCTCTACAATAATAGTATGGATTGAATGTAATATATGAAACAAAAAGTCTATTTTCATGAACAATATGACACAACACCCTTGAACAAGTTTTCACAAAGACTGCAGAGTCTTCATTTTATCTATGCTTAAACAAAGTGAAGAATGACAGCAGTGAAAGCAGAACTGCAGAAAGACCATTTTTCCCTTTTGTTCCTCTCCACCCCCTGCTTTTCTTCCCTTTTTCTCCTTCTCTGGGCAGGTCTTCGGCCAAATGTGATGACCTTCCCTACATATGCCTTTGATCTGATAGATGGAGTCTCTCTGGACTACCTGCTCCTACGCGGCCATCCTTATCCATCGCTGAAATCCTTGACGTCGTCCCCCCACAGGCCAGAGAAATTCATTAACCCTGTAGCCCCGGCCCTGCTGCTTAATGTCTGATTTATCACTATGTCCACCCCACACATCATTCAATCAGCCCAACATTTGTGTGTAAGACAAGACAGATTACAGCTTAGATGTTAAAAAAAAAAAAAAGCCAGGGTTAATTTTCAAAGCAAGTTTTCTAACAGACATGATTGTATATGTACAGGATCTGAATACAGAAGTCTTCACCTAGTCAATATGACAAAAACAAGTAATGTGATAACAGTAACAAAAAGTTTAGTCATATTTTATTATAGAACCCCATTTATACTAATATTGTACTGTGTGCCATTGGAAAAAAAATATTTGTGTTGGAGATAAAAATATTTATAAATAAATATTTAAATATAAAAATATGTATCTTTATTCCTATTTTAATATAATAATAATAATAATAATAATAATAATAATAATAATAATAATAATAATAATAATAATAATAATAATAATACATAAAATGTGGTAAAATAATTAAAGATAGCCACAGATTTCTTTTTCTTCAAAAACAAATGAGAGGAATCCCAAAATAATCTGTTTTTTATAACACAAGTTGATTATGCAAAACCAAAGTTTCAATTCAATTGCAATTACTAACATCCAGACTTTTCCAATCGAAATCTTTCATTCAACTGTGTAGATTTTGAAATTCTGATTAGGATTTAATCACCACTGTTACATGCACAATATCATACAGAACAAGTCATACATTTTGTAAAGACATCCAGAGTAAGGTTGGAGTAATGATAAGCCATGGCCCTTCTCAACCTAGAATTTGAAAAGAAAACAAATCATTGCCGGGGTGCCCTGAATGAGTAAAGAGAAACAGAAAGAACAAGAGCATTCCAAAGGGGAGGGAAAAATGAGCGAGAGGGGGATTACTTTATTAAGATGCACTGAAATGCAGCCAGTCGTTGATGGATGACTAGTTCAAAAAGGAAGAGTCTGGAGGAGACAAATCTATCTGCCATAGGAGTCGCGCTGCTTCTTTGAAAATATGCTTGGACCCAACTGTAGCAGCCAAAATCCTATTATTTGAAGTGTAGCATGTTTCTAACTTCCTGATATCTCCAGCATCTCAGACAGATGTACCAGATAGGTATATTGTTTATATGTATTCTTAGTTTGCAGTTGTGTTCTCAAGTTAACATTCTAATAATACACTAGTTCAAAAATCATTAATTTTCAGTTGAAATTGACTAAATATAGGTACAATATTTGTCAATTTTGTAATACCTACAATTCTAAAATCTCACCAACGTTCACCTAGACCATGTCTCTGTGCAAACTGAATTAAGTCAAGCCTCCAGCAGACAGCACATTTTCTGGTTCATGTAAAGATGTCCGGCATATCAACAGAGACATACATCATGTGGATGACATGCAGCATCTGTGTCAAGCACTAAGTTTTGTGGTGCTTAGATGGGAACGGAGGCCCTCCGCCGATTCTCACATTCAGTCTTTCAGCACTCAGAACAGGCCTGGAGTTGGAGGAATAAAGGTACTGAGAGAGTAAGAGACAGAGCTGCTGAGCTGGGGAGGCTTACAAAGGCTGTCAGAGCTGATATGAAGGAAAGTTCTTTTCCATTTGATAGGAATATTTAGGTGTAAGGTCAAGTGTAGATGCATCTAATACAATGCAACTCGAATGATGCATAACGAACAAATTATTATGAAACTCTTATAACCCATCCAGAAGGAACGATGAAGATTAATTCTGCTTGCTGATCAGCTTTCACCATCATCATAGCAATCACAATGGACTAACGTTCACTGTTAATCGCAAGCTCATTTCATTACGTAGTATCTAGCTATATGATTCAGGAGGTCAGAGCAGCGATGGTGAAAAATAACAGCATTGATGTAAAATGCAGTCATATCAGATTTTAATGTGTATCAGAGCTTCTCCATTCGTCCTTGTCATGAGAGGGCTGGATGGGCCAGTAAAGGTTGCAAAGCTTAATCTAGCCATAGGCCTGGAAAATGGCTTCCAGCTGTCTAATCATTAGAGCTGATAAGGCACCCCATTCCCTCCACCTTTACTCGGCCTGTGGGAAAAGGTAAGCGACCGTTCGGGTGCTCTGGTACACCCAGATAGCTCTTTCACCTGCATTTGGTCTCCATATGGAAAACATTTATGTACCTTCCTTATTTCGATGGTGACTGGGTATTACATTGAGAGTCTGTGTCATTTCAGAATTTCTCATTACTTGCTGACAGCATTACTCTCACTCGCTATTCTCTCATCACACATTATTATGCATTTTTTTGTGATATGCTATGTATAAAGCATGGTGCTACATCTTTAGTCATTCTGCTATAGGAAACATGAATGAGAAAACTGCACAATATTTCTTACAAAAAAATTATAAAGAATTTTACACTATTATCTGCTGCAGAATTCAACATGCTTTTTTTGGAATAATGAGCGAGAAACCCTCGTATTGTTGGAAAAATTGTATACATTTTACCTGTGAATATGTGAATAATCTGTGATCACATATCTGCGAAAAACATGTGAAACTGCATTTCAACCTGTCATGCCCTGAAATGGCACATTTGACATCAAGTGAAAAATACACTTGTCCCAAAAACTATGAATTCATGGGCATTTTTCCTTATATGAAATTTAAAAGGAAATCATCTCTGCATGTAACAACATGAGTTCTGATACATTAAGAAATGTCCAACATGCATGTACACAGTCCAAGGCTGTTAATTTGAGTATTTGTTATCATATCTGTATTTAAATAAATATTTGCCTATGGATCCAGACTTTTGGGACACCCTAGGTAATTAAATGTGTGAAACAAATTACTAACATATAAAAATCTCTTGTGAAAATGATAAATGGTGTAAAAATTGTATATGAAAATAAATAAATCACGCGTAAAAAAGCCCATAAGGAAATTCTTGATACATGTGTACAAACTGTTATTTTTACACGATTCATTTAATATCAAATGTTTTTTTTCATGATTCATTTATTTTCACAGAAAATAAAAGAAGAAATATTAGAAAGCGGAAAAAGTTGAAAAAATGATCTTTTATTTTAAGAAATCATGTGCCTAAATCAAGCCTGTAAAAATAACTTGAAGAAAATGAATCATAAGTAAAATTCACATGCACTACAAGCCAAAAATCCCCACAAAAAATCTAAAATCTATGTGCATAAATGTCATGTATCAAGGCAAGGCAAACAATTTGACTGAAATCACCCTGTAATTTTGTGGCACATCACCAAATGTTCAAAAATAATCTTTAGTATACTTCATACAAAGAGTACTCCTCATCACAACACAGGATATTTACATCTTGACCATTCCAAACCATTTCCTAAACATACTGGTTGATCCAATTTATCATCTTTAGACTAAGTAGAACAAACTGGACCAGAATGAAGAAGGTCAGAGCTGTTGGCGTTTGGTGGTCGTTAGAGATGTGAGGCGAAAGTAATGCAGTCACAAGACCACACATTTTGAGTGGGGAAAAAAGCAGCTGTGAACTGGAAGACACAACAGGAAACCAGTATGAGGTCCATAAGATCAATATACTACAGATGACCCACAGAGTCCTCAGAGAACATGAACCGTCAACACAACAGGTCAATGAGTCTAGCCTTATCACCTTATTGGGTAACACTCCTACCAAAGAATAACACTTGAATTACTAATTCCTATTTTCAGTGTAGTTTTACAATTTCCTTTCCAATTTGCCATTTTTCTATTTCTATAATTGGTTTTTGTATCAATTAGGATGATTTGATTTAAAAACAGCTACTAATCCTTAGGTGTTATTGGAAATTAGAAATGTTCAGAACACTTATATATTGTCCACAACAATATATTTGCAATGTGATGGTTATAATAATCAACACTCAGGTTGTGTGATGTAGTTATCTCCCTGAAGTTGATTATTTTACAATAACCACATGACCAGAAGACTTGTATTCATGATTATTACTAAATGACACATGGTGTTACATTTAATGTTGTGGAACATTCATGTTATCACTTATGTCAGATTTGAGAATTCAAAAACAATGCTATTGTCACTTTATCACATTTTCCCATGCTTCTTAAAATGCATCATGAAAATATGACAGATTTTCTAATTGAAAGGAAGGAAAAGAGAAGAAAATAAAACTGTCATGTTAGACAGCCATTGGTATTGATTTTGAGTGTTACTGATTGAATCTGAAAATCTGCTTATTAAAGTCTAGATTGAACATATTGTTGTTCTTGATTAAAATACTGCTGTCAAAGGATTTATTTCCATCTTATTTTTTGTATTATATGCACAATCTTTATTTGGAAATCTGCCTATTTCTGTAAGGAAGTCATAAGGAATAGATTACAGACATGGCAAACTAAACCATATTCATTCTACTCTTAATATTAAAGCACCATTGCCAACTACAATGCCATTTGTTCTCAAACAAAAGGCAAACCCTTCAATGTATAAAGAAAACCCCAAGCCTGCCAATTCTATCTGCTCACTTTATGAATACCAGTCTGAGGTCGATACAAGCATGTCCCTCGACACTGCTCATGCTGATTTTGTTCAGAGGTATTGATCGCCCTAAATGCAGGGGGTCTGAAAAGGTCAGTCCCCGGGCTGTCTGAATGCCTCTGCACACCGCACCAAGACAGCAAGGAGCTTCGGAAGAAACTAATGTGTGATTTGGTGCTCTCAAAAAAATTTCTTTCCACTACAGACTGAAGTCATGACCCTCGGTTGTTAGACAGAGACGGGATAGTGACTCAACTCACCCGAAAACAGCACTCTAGGATTCCAACACTCAATATCACTCTTATATGATTGCCTCAATCCATATAACTTAACATCTTAGTGGGTTTTTTTTTTCCAATGTGTGCCATGTCGTCTGGGTTATCGAAGTGTATGTTGGCATTTATACAGAGTGACATGTTCATTGAGAGTGTGTGTGAGACAGTAAATGGGATAGCTAAAACATAAAGGTTGTATTTTGTACATTTTGGATGAAGAACAGAAAATTTCACTCAAAAAAATATAAATATTATTAACCCTTTAAACTCCTGGCTTATTATTCAGTAATTTATTTTACAAGTCCACTATGTAGGATTCAGCCACCTAAATGCCCCTCCCTTACCAGTCCCTTTCCAAACATGTATTAGAGCGTACAGTGGCGGTCAGGTGCGCGTAGCATATTTTTAAGTATTTACATTCACACTCCCTTGTTTTTTATGCTTTCTCTATTTATATGCATGCTTATGCTTTTTGCATTTTTCATACTCCCTTATGGTAAATAATAAGTATAATCCTCCATTTTTCTAAATTTGAGTTCTCAAACTTGTTAACCACCACCAGCAAACACCAATTCCTCTTATTTCTTCTTCCTTGTCTTCATTTCTTCTTCTTCATCTTCCTTCTGGTGCTTCCTTCTGCCACTTGTAAAAATGTGAAACGTGAAAGGCACTCGCTAGAAGTCCATTCCAGTCCATTCCTTTGTCCATTCCGGGCTACTTTAGCAGCGCAATATGGCAGCTCTGTAGAAGTGGACCCGCTTCCTATGTAGATATAAAGGGCTGATTATAAGCTTACAAAATCACAACTATTCATAGTTACAGGTAATTATACACTAATGAAGTGATACTTATGTATATTATATTCCATTTCTGCTAATAGCGCTCCCTAAATCCTACATAGTGAACCGTTACACAACATTTATTAAGTAAATTATTCAGTCAAACTAAAATTTAAGTATGCATTTATGAGAGTGAGGAATATAATTATGGATCCATCAATTGGTGCTTGAGAGATTAGAATTAAGAAGAATTCAGAAAGTGTGTTTTGATACAAATAAATAAATTTTATGCACATTCTGACCCTGTACAATTTACAATATACTAAAATACAGTAAATTAATGGCCAAAATGCATATGATAACATTTCAATGACATTGTGTTACAAAAAGATATGTGATGATTCCATGAATGGATTTGGCATTTGTGTCCCACTGATAAAATATGAATGTAAAGGTAAAAGATGTTTTAAAAACAGGTCTTTACACGGGTCTTTTTCAAAACAAGTGTTTAACATTGTAGTGTTGCCAAGAAAGTTTTGGATATATAACTTAAAATATTGATAAAATCATTTTTGCCTGTTCCAGCACACTATAACTACACTTTAACTTGTTATACTGTAAATTCAAATATACAATTAATTCCAGAACCATTTCTTTTTCATTAACTTCTTTAACGAATTTAATTAACATCTAATATTCTCAAACTCATTCTCAAAAATGATTCATAATGATAATCATTGATTACAGGTTAAAATTTACAGGACATTTTACCTCATCACTAAACCCTGTTTCTTGAGAACATATTCATATTTGGAATATATTTGTAAATATAAATCACATGTTCAACAGGAAGTTGCATCACCTGAATTTCTTAAAGATCATGAGAAGAACAAATGTAAGTTTTCTTAATGTTTTTCAATTATATTTTGATATTGACTGAAGAGGTTATTTGATAGTACACACCCATTTACCCAAATTATAAAATGAAAGTAAATTAGTAATTGTTAGAAAGTCCATTTTAAATCATTTAAAACATTAGAACTTCTTTAATGTCTTCATGCCATTAGCATTGATATTAGGGTAATTGAGAGGTTCAGCAGAAGACGGTTATATCACTTCTGACCCACAAGGAAGGATAATGGAGAAGGATTGACTTCCTGAAAGCAAGTCAAATAACTCAACTCTATCTCTCTCTCTCTCTCTCTCTCTCTCTCTCTTTCCAATCTCTCAGAGTCCAATCTCTCAGAGTCCAATCAAAATACAGAAAATTAATTCAAAATTACATTGCTTGCCTTGTTAGGGCTTTTGTGCTACTAGCATAAAATAATTTTACACAGAAAATAATTAAATAATCATCTGAACCTCACACATTTTTAAAACGGTTATTATATATATTTACATTTGGTGCATCTTACACTAGTTTGTTTTTTAAAACCCATAAACCCATCAAGTATTAAAAGCCATCAACCCTGTTACTTTCAACACTCTTATTCATTTAAGAGCAAAGCACACCTTATGTCAACAACGAAACCTTGTAAAAATGAGATATTGTTCCCTGAGCTGTTTTAACACATTTTTGAATGGATGTTTTCTTGATTTTCAAAATGGCATTAAAAGGTTACATTTTTAAGTGTTAAAAGGGGCCTACTGCACTGTAGTGCTGTAGTTCCTAGTTGGATAAGTGTGACTAAAGGTATTTGAGTTAATAACAACACAGAAGGATTCATTCCTACTATGGAAACTCATTTTGCATTCCAGAAGATTTTAATCAAAGTAGTGTTTGGATATACATTGACATAATGACTGTCAGTGCATATACCTTTGAGTTCTGGGGCTGAATATGTGTGTGTGTGTGTGTGTGTGTGTGTGTGTGTGTGTGTGTGTGTGTGTGTGTGTGTGTGTGTGTGTGTGT
>JAQQZR010000017.1:4777687-4813868 GCA_030068235.1 Notoglanidium macrostoma
CTTTTTATGGAGTGGCCAGTTCTGTCGAGAATAGTGCGACTCTTTGGCACGGCTGTCCCATTCACAGATGAAACAACGGTAGTTTGTATAGCCAAGCTGCAGTCCTAGTAACAGAGCAATGACTTTAAGATCTCCACACATATTCCAGTTGTACCTGGTATACTGGACATGCTTCAGCAACAGTTCCACATTCTCATACGTTTCTTTCATGTGTGCTGTATTGGATACAAATATAAGGAAAAATCATGACAAAACTGAAGATTTTTTTGAAACTGTATGTGATGGGTACAATTTGATGGGTATATTTTGATTTTGATGTGATATTCATGATCAGCACCCAAAAATCTATAAGAAACATCCAACAGTGTTCAAGAAGCAAAAACTTTGTTGTGCAGTGTTATCATTCATTTGTGGGAATGTGAGGAGAAACATGATATTCCTTCTTTAATTCTCCAGAAAAGCTTTGTTAGGTTTTGTTAAGCAGCAAGTTATTTGAATCAATTAGCTTAAAAAAGTAAAAGGTTAAACTAGCCTATTTTTCCAAACCTTCTTTCAGTTCACAAGTCGATCACAAAAAGAATAGATTCCCTAATTTTGGCATTGAAAACTAACAGACAAGCACAAATCTTCAGAGTCGATTCGAAACACTGAAAATGATTCACCTCGCACACAGCAAGCAAAATGAGCTTTACATCAGAGAGTTTCAGTGAGAGAAACAGGCAGCAGATATTTATTTTATTTTTATTTTGAATTTGTCTGTTTGAAATTTGAACAAATCATGGCTTGAAATACAGACACACAGCTGCAAAAAGTGCGGTAAATGATTAAAAAAGTGATAACAGTAAATGATGTAGCCTACATACCGTCACCTTGAGTTAGTCTGAGTGTTTAGTCAATACCATTCTGTAACGTGCGGATGAGTCGAAGTTGTCGAAACCACAAGTGCAGCAGCGTACACTGATGAAAGGAGTCAATAGTCTTACCAGGGGATGGGTTGGAGGTGGAAGAGAAGCTTAGCAGGCGTTGAGTGGGAGCAGTACGTCACGTGTTGGAACAGAGTCACAGACGTGTGCTGCGGCACGCGCAGAGAGGGCGCAAGGGGTGTAGCGTGATTCTGAGGATCCAGAGTTCAAACACGGAAAAGAATCCCATAAACAAAAGATGGAAATAAAACCGAGCGTTGGCGTTAACGCTTAAACAAACCTTAGCATGGAATGACTGATAACAATAATCCAGGAAGGAAATACTTATGGAAACGTGGGAGGCTCGTAGCATAAACCATAACTGAGTTCATGAACAAGCAGCGAGCAGTCCTGGACTTCAGTGTTTATAACCTGTGACCTGGAAGCGGGGCTTTGACCCCTGATGTTGTTGTAGGTGCGTCCGATCGCATTGCTATGGTAACGGGACGCATGTCTGCTCGCGTAGTTGTTGTAGTAGTGACAGCAGGAAGCGCGACAGAGTCCCCCCTTTAAAGACCGTCTCCCGACGGCCCAGCCGAATCAGGCCTGGAGTCGTAATATTCCTGAATGAGGGCAGGATCCAGAATGTCACGGTGAGGGACCCAGGACCGTTCCTCAGGGCCATAGCCCTCCCAATCCACGAGGAACTCGTAACCCCTCCCACGACAGACGTCGTGCAACTTACTATCCATGTAGGCTGGCTCCCCGTCAACGTCCTGAGGAGGCGGGGGTTCAGTGGTGGGCATGGACAATGGGGAGGAGAAGGCCTTACGAAGGAGAGAGACATGGAACACCGGGCTGGTGCGAAGGGTTCGTGGAATGGCCAGTTGGTATGTGACAGGGTTAATATGACGGACCACGTGCATGTGGAGGGATGAGAGGAGCAGTAATACCTGAGATATTTAACAAGCTCCTGATTGATCCATTCTGTTTGTTCATTGGATTGAGGATGGTAACTGGACATGAGACTAACGTCCACCCCTAACTGTCTCCAGAACTGCCGCCAGAACCAGGCATTGAACTGGGGCCCTTGCTCGGTTAACAGATCCATAGGAGCACCATAGTGTCTTACCACCTCTCTGACGATCAAGTCAGCCATCTGCTGAACTGTGGGATACGTTGAGAGGGTGATGAAATGAGCGGTCTTGGTAAATCGATCCACTACCACCAAGATGATGGTGTGTGCCAGGGAGAGGGGAAGTCCTCAAATTGAGGGAGATGTGAGACCAAGGGTGTTGAGGGATGGGGAGAGGATGGAGGAGACCCTGAGGGTGTGGGTTCTCAGGTTTGTTAAGGGCACAAACAGGGCAAGCTTGGACATAGTCTCGCATGTCCTCCTTGATGGAGGGCCACCAGAAGTGGCGTTGAACCAGTTCTAGGGTGCGTAGGTGCCCCAGGTGGCTGGCTAGCCTCTCATCGTGACCCCATCAAAGGGCACAGGGGCGGAGAGAGGTAGGCACAAATGTAGTGTTAGGTGGTGCATCACCCGGAGGTGGTTCGGAGTCATGGGCTCGATGAATATCCTCCAAGAAGGACCAGCAGACCTGACCAACTACACACTGCTTATCTAAGATAGTAGATGGGGAAGTAGGATTCTCGTCAGGCGAATGAAGGCAGGAGAGAGCACCAGGTTTACCGTTCTTGGATCCTGGCCTATAATAAATGGTGAACCTAAACCTAGTGAAAAATAAAGCCCATCTGGCTTGACGAGGGTTGAGACATCGGGCGTCACGGAGATACTCGAGGTTCGTATGTTCCGTCCAAATGAGAAATGGGTGGTCGGCCCCTTCCAACCAGTGGCGCCATTCTTCCAAGGCCAGTTTGACGGCTAGTAGTTCCCGATCCCCTACATCGTATCTTGAGTTTCCGGGAGAAATATGTGCAGGGATGGAGTTTGTTATCCACGGCGGACGTTTGAGACAGAATGGCTCCAACTCCACTGCATGAGGCGTCCACCTCTACAATGAAAGGTCTCATGGGATCCGGATGAGTAAGGATGGGAGCGGTGATAAAGTGAGTATTGAGGGTGTCAAACGCTTCCTGGGCGTCCTTAGACCTATGCAGCATTCCATGTTTACCATGGAGCAGGGACATAAGGGCATGGGCTGTCTAGCTGTAGTTCCTAATGAAGCGTCGATAGAAGTTGGAGAAGCCCAGGAAGCATTGGAGTTGTTTAATGGTCCTAGGAATGGGCAATTGGATGATGTTGGTAGTTTTAACTGGGTCCATGGACATTCCTTGGGGGAGTGACAGTGAATCCAAGGAAGGATGTAGTAGTGGTGTAAAATTCGCTCTTCTCCAATTTGATGGATAGATGGTGTTGGAGAAGACACTGGAGAACCTGGCAAACATGCTGGCGATGAGTCTTGTGATCAGTGGAAAAGATGAGGATGTCATCCAGGTAAATGAACACAAAGTGCTCCAAGAAGTCTCACAGATGTCATTCACTAGAGCTTGGAAGGCCTCCGGGCTGTTACAAAGGCCAAATGGCATCACCAGGTATTCGTAGTGACTGTTGGGTGTAATGAATCCCGTCTTCCACTCATCGCCCTCACGGATATGAACCAGATGGTAGGCATTGCGAAGGTCGAGTTTAGTGAAGATGGTAGCGCCAGAGAGACATTCAAAAGCAGAGTCCATCAGCAGTAACGGGTACTTGTTCTTGATGGTGATTAGATTTAATTTTCTGTAGTCGATACAGGGACAGAGTGAGGCATCCTTCTTCCCTATGAAGAAGAAGGGAGCAGCAGTAGGAGATGTCGAGGGTCTGATCAGGCCCTGAGCGAGGGTCTCTGGTATGGAAAAGGAGTAGAGGCGACCCCTAGGGGGACTGCTGCCAGGTAAAAGCTCGATCGCGAGATCATATTCCCTGTGAGGATGTAGAGAGCAGGCTCAGCTCTTGCTGAACACCTGGGCTAGGTCGTGATATTCAGGAGGTACCAGGGTCATGTCAGGGGTGACCTTCCCAATGCATATGCTAGCCATAAGAGCAGAGCCTGACCGAGTGATAGAGGTGGGTGAGTCTTGGGATTCTCCCAGAAATGATCAATACAAGATGGGCCCCAATTGGACAGCTTGCTCTAGGCCCAATCAAACTGGGGTTGATGGGTGGCCAGCCAGGGGTAGCCCAATACAATGGGTTTGTCGGGTATATCCATTAGAAAAAAGGAACAGTGCTTGTGGTGATTGTTGAGAGTGAGGAGGTGCAAAGGCTCCGTGAGTTCGTCTAAACTGCCCTTACCGAGGGGTCACCCATCTAGGGCGGTGACAGAGCGTGACACCAGGCAGGTGCGATGAAGTATATGGAGGCGTCTGACCAGAGATGAGGTTGACAGAGGTCCTGGAGTCAATGAGGGTTTTGGATCGGTGCGGTGAATTGAGGTTGGAAGACCAGGTAAGAGAGATAGGCATTTCACATTGGTCCGCAGGGCCGTGGGATGCAACGATGCCTATCAGTGCTACCCCCTGGCCAGATAGGTGTTGAAGTTTCCCATCCTGGGATTCCTTGGCCATATGGGGCATGATTGTATGAGGTGACCAGGTTGTCCACAGTATAAACATAACTCTTCCTGAAAGCATTGAGATCATTCGTCTCTGGAAAGACGAGAATGACCTATCTGCATGGGCTCAGGGCTGCCATCGGAGTGGCTCGTTGCTCCTTGGGGTGGCGGTTTGGTGTGGAATGGAGCTTTGTAAGGTTCCAGAAGTTTCTTGCCTTCTCGTCTCCTCTCGCGCTGTCGTTCGTCGATATCTTGCACCAGTCGTATGAGTCTATCGAGAGCCCCACCCCAGTCGTGGTACACTAGCTCATCCTTGATGCTCTCCTGGAGACCATTGTAGAATGCCGGGACAAGCAAGATATCAGTCCATTGGCTCTGGATCGCCAGTGTACGGAATTCTACGGCATAGTCAAAAACAGACCGAGTTCCCTGGGAAATCTGGAAGAGGTGGCGGGCGGCCGTCTTTTGGGGCAAGCTCTGACCAAAGACCTTGCGAATAGCAACGAGGAACTCTACGGTGGTGTCTAGGTCGGGGTCTTGTCGATCCAGCATGGCGGTGGCCCAATCCATGGCTCGGCCTCCCAGCCGGGTTATTATGTATGCCACCTTAGACTCCTCATCAGGGAACTGAGTAGCTTGGAGGCACAGGACCAAAGTGCACTGTGTGATGAATCCCTGCACGGCCTCGGGGTCACCCGTGAAGACGGGTGGGGGGCAAGTGCCGTCACGCATGGTCGTGGTGTGCTAGCCACGGTACTGCTGGGTTGGCGCGTAGATGTTGCAGATGTGGACGGAGTGGGAGTCTGAAGCTTTTGGACCTCCCTAGCTAGCTGGGCATAGTGATCACCTACTCCCTGTAACATGGCCTGTTGCTGTTGGACAGTGTTCATTAGCTGACCCAGCAAGGTCCTCTGAATATCTGCTGTGGTTTCTGGTGGCTTGTTCATGCTGTAACGTGCGGACGAGTCGAAGTTGTCGAAACCACAAGTGCAGCGGCATACACTGATGAAAGGAGTCAATAGTCTTACCAGGGGATGGGTTGGAGGTGGAAGAGAAGCTTAGTATTAGAACTGAGTCTCAGACACATGCTGCGGCACGCACAGAGAGGGCGCGAGGGGTGTAGCGTGATACTGAGGATCCAGCCGGAGTTCCAACACGAAAAAGAAATGCATACACAAAAGACAAAAATAAAACTGAGCGTTGGTGTGAACGCTTAAACAAACCTTAGCCTGGAATGACTGGTAACAATAATCCAGGAAGGAGATGCTTATGGAAAAGCGGGAGTCTCGTAGCATAAACCGTAACCGAGTTCATGAACAAGCAATGAGCAGTCCAGGACTTCCATGTTTATAACCTGTGACCCAGAAGCGGGGCTTTAACCCCGGATGTTGTTGTAGCGCGTCCGATCGCGCTGCTATGGTAACGGGACACGCATCTGCTCGTGTAGTTGTTGTAGTAGTGACAGCGGGAAACGTGACACATTCATATAAAATGGTTATACTGAATGAGTATCAACATTCATTTGGTCAACATGAGCACTTGATAATATTCTCATTCTGTGACAGATTATCTGATAATGATGATCTGTTGTTGTTGATCTTTTGTATATAATATATTTTTTAAATAAGTCCAATTGAATAATCAAGGAAAGATTATTCAATTAAAACCTTTAAAAATAATTAAAAAATAATAATAATAATAATAATTATTAAAAAAAATCGGTAGTTGCAGTAATAAATAAGAACAATATATTACATGCACATATGCACACAACACTTCACAAGTCTCATATCATCACTCTGGTCTTGAGCGAATTCATAGCTAATCTTACAGTCACCAATTCATTGGTGAAAAAAATTTCTTCACTGGGTGGAAATTCCACCATTATTTTGTCTTTAAATCAGAAAAGTGGAACATCACAGTACAGTGCAAGTTTTACCTTCCATCTGAGAAAATGCTTTCACCATCCACATATTTGGTATTGGGGTAATCCAAAAGTAACGGAAAGTAATCAGTTACATTAATTTAATTTTGGGGTAAATCGATATAGTTACTGACTACATTTTTAGCAGGTAATTAGTAATTGTATCGGAATACATTTTTAAAGTAACCCTACCAACCCTGTTCACAAGTGTAACACTAATCTTTTTTGTCTATACTTTCTGGACTGCCGATCCACAATAATAATAATAAAAAAGACTGTAAGAGAAATATTTTGCTTTCATGTGCTGTTGGAAAGAAATATTTTGCTTTCCAAGCTGGTCTCAGGCAGGTGGATCAAAATCACTAAATTCCTCCTATTAATAAAAACTTCAAAACTTGATCCCTACACCATTCACATTCTCATGTGTACAACAGATATCAACCCATGGCACAAAGACATGGACAAACATTACTTGATTTTCAGTCTAACATGGTGAAAAATGGAAGCTCACAGCCAATAATGGTAACATTCCACCCTAGTAAACAATTGATTCTGTCACCAAGTGTCTCAAAGACAAATTCACAAGGGATATAGTGGCACTCTTCCTCAAGGCTGGTGACAATCAAAAAGATGTCTAAAATATGACAAGATGGACATGGGAACCATTGGCTGAATGGACTGGATGTAGTTAAATTGAGACAATGGTCCAAAATGGCTGCTCTGGGCATCCCAGGACAACTCTCACTTTCTCCATGAACACACAAATAGGGGCTCTGTGTCAAAGCCGAGGTGCTGGTTGACATGACTCACTCCCTAGGCTTTAAATAAAGATTGCTGAAATGCACAGAGTGATGGTGATGACAGCTGCAATCAAGCAGATGAGCCAGCAATGTATTAGAAATCAATACAAAAAGTAGCTTTGATGATTTTGGCAATACCTGGTATGATCATGTCACCATTAAGGGTCTGCTGAACCATACAGTGTGGTTTTACTCTGACATGTCATAAAGTTTGCAGCATGGCAGCAATAAAAGGGCTTAAAACATATATATAAAATATATTATCATAATTAAAAAAAACTCTGGATATAGCAGTGGTCTACTCTAGTTGAGAACACATGCATGTACACTCACAGTCCAATATAATAATAATAATAATAATAATAATAATAATAATAATAATAATAATAATAATAATAATAGGAACACCTGTATTGCTCATTCATGCAATTATGCAAACATCCACTTATGTAGCAATAGCACAATACATAAAGAACAAGAAAGCATTGTTAAGATCTTGATTGAACAAGCCAAACTGAATGCTACTCTTTAACTAAAATAAAGCAATAGAATGCTTCATGATGATTCCTAAGGACTAACTAAACGTTTTCTGACTGGCTGGGCTGGAGGTTTTATATTGGTGGTATGTTTTTTAAATTTTATCAAATTAAAAAAAAATAGTCAAATAGGCAATAAAGTAGAAATAAAGCTGTAAGAAAGGGTTCTAATGCTAACCATGTCCCAACCCCAACCTTAGCCTACCTTTTCATACAAATTGCATAAATCATTCGGAATTGAAGCTCATGAGGACTGCAGGAGATGAAAGCTCTCCAATGACACTGCCTCATTATTCTACACTGGTCTCTGTCCACATGCTAATTAGGTACCTAGACCCGGCTGGATGGCCATATTTCTCCTAATCATGAAAAAAGCTCAGGAGGTCATGCTTTCAGAATAGAAGTCATTTGGCAGGTCACAGAAAAAGAGCAGGTTAAGGGCAAAGATCAAACTAACTTCAAGATACACAGTGCCACATCAGGTCATACAGTGGGCCACAAAGAGACAGCTGCACCACAGACAGGGTGATTAGTACACCTCATTATCAACACTGTTGGCACACAGAGCAGTGGACATAATCATTGATAGCTAACTGGCTAATTGTACTGGTTGTTTGGAGGTTTTCTTAAACATTAGCTGGGTAGTTTGGGGATACATTTGCACAGCTGGCTTTATATTATGAGATGTTGGTGGCTAAATAAAAAGGACATTTCCTGTTTCAAAATATATATCTAAGCTTCAGTTTGTCCAGTCTGAAAGCCAGTACCAATTTTTTTCACTCCTCATGGAACAGATTAGCAAACACTACCAGTTATTAGCATGATAGCCAAATGCTGCCACAGAGTGTAGCAGTGAGGAGATGACTCATAGCCATTTTCAGTTGTTGCTGAATAATAATCTTCCAGACACAGCATTCACATGCTCCTCTGGTAAGCAACAGAGAAGGTGAGTAGCCACTGGGCCATAAGAAGGGTTAAAGGATATGAGTCGCCAAGTTATATAGTCTCAGCTCTTCAATCGGCTGAGCTATGTCTACCGCAAATGTGTAATTTATCTATAAAGTAACTATAAAGTGACTGTTTTCTGGCCTTTTTATTATGTTTATCTGTCATTGCAGGACTAAAAACCTAAATTTGGTACTGGCTTTCAGACTGGACAAACTGAAGCTTAGATATATATTTTGAAACAGGAAATGTGCTTTTTATTTAGCCACCAATGCAATGGTGACAATGAATTTGTGACTATCATGCTGTTTAGGTCTACATAGAAACAAAATTTTTGTGATGTTAACATTCATATCAAATACATCCAAAAGCATAAAAGAGGTAATGCTTGGTAAAAATCAAGAAATACATAAATGGAAACCTTGATTAAATTAAAAATAGTCAATAGTGTAAATTTCTCTGCTTATTAAGTAAATATACTTAATCAGAAAATCAAAGCTATTAAGTTCTGCCACACATTCACACTCCTGTAAACAACCTTATGCATATAGAGAGCAGACAGTCTGCATGGCACCAGATAGCAGTGAACAGAGGATGGGATGGGCAAGAGCCCCCTGCTGCCCAGAGGAAGGCAGGAGGAGGAAACAAAACCTTGCTAATGGAGACATGACATGCTCACCAGGGCATAAATTCAAACAAACGATTAATGGGCCATAGACCCTACAATACAACATCCCACCCTCCCTTTCCCTCCTTCTCTCCCTCCCCTTCTCCAATTGCTCACTTTCTTTTTCTCTAACTCCACACACTACTGTTGGTTAGTGAAGGCATCTTAGGGTCTCCCCTTCCCCCATTTGTTGTACCGTGCAACCTTGCATAAAACTTGGTAAAAATGTTACTGCAATACATGAGAATCTGTGGCTATGTTAAGGAATATTTCTCTGAGATGTGAGAGGAGAAAACATAAAATCTTTATAAAGATTTTTGTCTTCATAAATTATAATGCAGAATTATAAATTATGATGCAGAAAAAACAGGAGACCATCAATGGTGCCATCAAGATGGTCTTGTGCAGATGGTGCTCAGCATAAAGGAAGAGCCAGACTTTAATGGAGACAGTGAGCTTCTCAAATCCTCTCAGAGCTCCAGAAGCTCAAAGTTGCTTTTCTACTACTGAATGGAGCTTGTGACCTAATGAAGCAGGAGCGGCGCAGCCCAAATGGGATTAGAGTGGGGTTATGAGGCCAGAGCTTAGACCCCCTAAGCCCCCAGCAAGATGGAGGTCCTACTATAAATGATTCACCACCAAAGCAGGGATCACTTAAGGATTTATATAACAAAAATGCACTCCTGGACCATAACACATTCTGGAAATTTTATCATAAACTAGTTTACCACAACAACTGAGTACAGTTTGAACATTATTTTTACAGCCAAATGGTTGAAATTTAATTCTAAATTCAGCATTTAATTCCAATAATTCCTACTCTCCCATTATGCGTGTTTTCTCGGTAACCCATAGATCTTGGATATTTTCATTATGATGCTTGTGGCAATCACTAAAGCCATGGCTTCTCCCACTGTCTACCAGTGTTCCTTGAAATAAGAACACTATATGTGTTCAGCTATTCAATGAAAAATCAGTCTGCAAAGATGTTGTGCATTATAATTTAGATACAAAGATCATATCCAGGTGTGCAAATGTATGTTTTTAAAGCTAGTTGGTTCTTTCAATGTTTTGGTTTATGTAAGTAAGATTTGCCATAAGCATCTCCATTATTATTGAGACAGGTTGCCTGATCCAGTAGCTGCTCTGCTGTCAAAGCATCACAAAGGGGAGGAGAGCCTCAAGCTCATGTGTTTTGATTAGCAGGTAATGATCTTTGATCTAATGCACCGACTGGGAAAGTGCGGCTCTGATTGAATTCCGGCGGATGCTCGGCCAACCTGGAGCCAGTGTCACGTCTCATTAGGGCTGCCGGCCCCGTGACCTCCCATCTGCCCAGCCAGAGTCCCTGCTCTCTGCTGGAGAGCCTGGCGTAATGATATCAGTAGCAGCAGGGGTGCAATGAATACAAATCTGTGTGCATAAGTTTGGACAAGAATCCAACCCCAGAGCCCTCACACTAGTCATTCATTCATCCACTGCATAATGGGCATGCAGTCAATCAGTGAACTAATAGGAGCAGTGATTACCGAACTCCCCCAAGTGGTGGCCTAGCCATAAAACAAGAGCTGCATGGCCTCTCCTAAAAGAAAACTCTGGTTAGTTCCAAAGCTTGAATACAAATGGAATGAAAGGTTCACAATTTGTATTTCTGTCCCAGGCAATAACCCAACCATTTGATGGCATTCATAGACAAGTAATGGTCAACTCTTCCCAAGAAAATATGCTAATATTCTTCTTTAAAAAATCACAGCTAAATCTGGAATGAATTGACTGTACCTGTCATCACGAAACACACTGTTCAGTGGAAAACAGTGGAAATGCATTTTCAGTATCTGGCAATAAAATAGCTGGTTTGGAAACCTACCAAAAATCTGGAATTTGACCCCCAGTCAAGTAATGGTGGCAATGAGGGTGTGCATTTAGGCAACCATATTAATCACTAGAAATTCCATAAAACATATAGCAAGCACAACCTCTAAATCACAACAGCCCAAATCAGCTCCAATTTCATGATAACTGTTGTATTTAGGAGAAAAGAGCTTTAACTGAACTAAAAAGTAACATACTTTAAAAGCATTGAACTCTATGTACAAAAGTGAAGCCAAATTGTAGCCCACAGTTAATGTACATTAAATTCCACATGGCACCATGAATTTCAATACTGATTTTAGACTTCCTGCTTTAATGGGTCACTTGTCAACATTAATAATACTGAAACCTGTCATTGGTTGAATATTTAGCCAATAGTGGGGGATGATTTTCAATTGTACAGAATTCCTGGGAGTCTCCAAAATAGTATAGTATATAGTAAAGTATAAAGTATATTATCCATTGCATGTCATGGGGAAGCTGAAACCAATCCCAGCTGACTTCGAGCAAGAGGCAGGATACAAACCTGGACAGGTCATTAATCTATCGCAAGGCTAACACCGAGACAAACAACCATTCACAATCACATTCACACCTATGGGCAATTTATAGTAGCAACTTAACCTAATCTGCAGGTCTTTGGACCATGGAAGGAAAGTGGATCACCTGGAGGAAACCCTCACAGAACAATATTTGACCAGTTATTATAAACATATGTTACAAAAAGTTATAAAAAGCAATTGCAGTTTGTAAAAATTACAACAGCTACCAAAGGAGGCTGAAAGCTAAGACACGTGAAGTCAGGCAACTACATCTTTGCAAACTGCTGCTCATGATGTATCACATGGCAGCGTAACACCCTCGGAGGAAAGCGCTATCTTTCCTTTTCCACATACATGAGCTAGTGCCAGTGTGTGGTACAATATAGTTAAGGAATTTTATGTATATTTTATAAGTGTGTATATATAATATATATATTTTTTTCAGTGTGTGTGTGTGTGTGTGTGTGTGTGTTATACGTTCTGATGTTACTGAATGCAGAAATTCAATGTTTTGGATTTTCAAAAGATTGAAATTGACAGATGAAGCCTAATAATGCCATATGGCAACATTTTTTTCCCTTCACCATTTTTTTCTTCTGATTTGTGTTTTTGGAAGTGTTGCTTGTGTAATAAATGGTTCATGTTTCTGAGGAATAGAATTCAGGCTGGAAAAGGTTACACGTATTCAGTCTAATTCAACTCACATGCATGCTGGAAAAAGGAAATCTAAAAAGAATGCTTAAATGTGAAAATAAATTTTTATGTGGAGAAAAAGTACTCTAAAAACTTGGCATTCTTGCACAACAAGTCTGATAGGGCAAATATTGCAGCCTTATATGCCATATGTAATCACAGATACATTATATGTCATCATGTCCCAACCATAATCATGAAAGTAGATCATTTAATAGCAAGGACCATTTTGGATTGTATTTGGCAAAGGGACCATATTTTTTTTTTTTTCTAGTTTTGCTTTTTTTTTTTATTGTTGTTTTGACTTGAATTATAAAACACCAAAGGTGGCACTAAATAAATACAAATGATTATTGCTTACAAACCCAGCTAGCTAGCGCAAATCTCTCAAGGTATTCCTGGTATTCCTGGTAGAAATACTCTGGTATTTCTTCTTTTGTTCACAGAGGTGTTCAAGTTTTTTCTTAAATGGAAGAAACACTGGAACACTGGCAAAATTCTGAAAGTTTTATCAGATTAAATATACAGTATATATCAGACATAAGACATTCACTAACACTTTCCACTGCTACCACATTTCATCTTCAAGGTGTAAGATAATCAAGCGTTTATCAAGTGATTATAATGTCTCAGGATGTAATTATTTTCTGCCTTTATCATTCTATCCTAAGTATTCTAAAAAAATAAATAAATAAATAAATAATAGATCACCTCTAAGCAACAGTCTAGAGTGCAAAATGAGTCCATCCAATACTGCTTTCATACTGTGCTAGTAGTTTTCAGGTCAGCCAATCTTAGCTAGCTAGTTAAAAACATAGCTTAGTTAGTAAAACACAATAACCAAAAAGCAAGTAGGCACTGCAACTCTCCAGACAGACACAACACAACTTGGAAGACTAACAACAAAAAAACTAAAAATAACGCGTCAAATTAGCTAGCTAATGTTAAGTAGCTAACTACCAACTACTACAGTGAGTCATAATAGCCGGATGTCGTTTCATGCTTCAAGTTTGTGTCATCATGGTATATGATGTATCCTTGATGAGCTATAACTTACAAGTCCAAACAATTGCAACAAATTCAACAGAACAGTGTTAGCATAGAATCAATATTAGGTTTTCTAGATTGCCTACTATAGATTATCAAGCAAGATTATCTTTATTGTGCCTAAATTTCAGGACATCCACTACAAATATATTGTGAAATTTTGCATCATTGGATTTTGCATCATCAACCAATAGCGCAACTGCTTTGCTTTGGATGACCTCTAAAGAAGGTAGATCCAATGATCCAAGAAAGTAGATAGAAAATGGTATGTCGTCATGAGATTTACTTTAATGCTTCCAGATATGATTTAGTCCAAAGAAGGACAGCATGGTACATTCAGAAGACTAGATTCAATGGTATAACTACATTTTATATTTTATGGTTTGCCACAATTAGCAAACTTGTTATCCAGCAAGCATGGGTGATCCCAATGTACAAATCTTTGTGTACATGCACAACTTTAATATAGTATCCTAATGTGTATGTAAGCACATTGAATTTGATTTATAAAAGTAGGTATAGCCAAAATGCTAAGCTGTATAGTTTGTATTTTCTCAAACATTAAGGCAAAAAATCTGTGGCAAAATCATGGTTTTCAAAACATCACTATGCTTGTACTGTAGGTGTTCTGGATAAGTTTACCCAAGGTATCAGGACAAAAATTCTAAATAATCAAACTGCTAAATAATACTAGCTCAAACTATCTGAAGTTTAATCTATTTGAAAGCTGAATACCTGACCAAGCCCACAGATGTGATTTTCAGTTAACCTGCATGCATGTAGCCATTTTATAAGGCCTGTTTGACATGTACATGGGTGCAAGGAGTCCATCTGTGTGATCCTCACACTCAGCTCCCAAAATCATTTTTTATTCAAGTACATACCAAGTGCATTAACATACTAAAAGCTGGCATAATGTAGCCCCATAACCAAGCATAAAAAACATCCCTCCAGTCGAGTGTGTCTTCAGCAGAGGAATCGCTGAAAAATCTGTGCTGACATTTTATGTATTAATAAATATATTATCATTGCTTTTTTCCAAGCAAAAAGGTGAGAACATTTGGGTGCATTATAAAAGAGCAACCCTGACACTCATAAATATTTATCAGTATTATCATTTTTTAATGAGGTAGTTAACATGATAAATGTTTCATATTGCCTATATGTGAAAGAAAAAGTTGTGATATTCTATTCAAGTTCATTTAAATTCATTGTACTGATTACAAATGAAACATCTGTACATAAAGCAAAATTTAAATTGATATTTTGGTATATAGTTGACAGGTTTATTGTCAAAATCAGGATGGCATGATGCCAATGACACACACTTCAACTTAGGCGTTTACCACAAAGAGAAACCAAAAAATGCTGTACGACACTGTTATCAGTGATCCATTAGTGTCTTTGAAGTGGCTGGGGCCGGAGTTCCCATCCATTACATTACAGGCCAGAGTTTCGGTCCTGTCAGTGGAGTGGGCCGTCTGCCGTGGATGCCTGTTCTTTGTCTCCCATCATGCCGCTCTCGGGCTTCACCACACTTCTAACTCTCTCCCTGGACCCTTGCTAACACAAGCCACAGAATCTGTGGAGTAACTCGCTGCAGATTTTCAGCTCTTGTTTTCTTCGGGTTTATCACTCCTTTGGGTTCGTACTTCTTTATTCTGTCTGGCCTGTTCTTTGCTCGCTTTGTTCTTGCCAGGATTGGAGCACAAAGGCAAAAGGGCTGCCACAGTGCCTGAATAATAAATATAGGAATACTGCAGTGTAAATAAAATTCATAGCATCTAACATTAACAATGCATGTGAATAATCAGTGGCTTAGATACGCCATTGATTGCTGTATTTCCATCCATCTTCAAGGGTTCTTTGGATAGATAAGGGTACTTAGATTACTGAAGGGGTTCCAGGAACCTTCTCTGATAAGGAAACATTGTACTGTAGGGTTCTACAAGGGTTCTCCAAAGGATCTTTAATGGTGTTAGAGTGCAGACTATAAAACCAAAATAATAGCAACATACATTGGCAGGTCACTTTATTGGGATCTCTTATACACCTGCTCTTGTTGTAGTAACACAATGCATCAATTCATGAAGATGCAGGAGCTTCACGAGCTTCAATTAAATCAAACATCAGACTTGGGGAAAAATGTGATTTGACCATGACTGACTTGACAGATTTGTCATCCAGTGAATGAGCAGAAACATCTTGTTAATTGGAAAAATGAATAGACTGGTTCAATCTGGCAGGACAGCTGTAGTAGCTCAAATAATCACTCTTTACAAATGTGGTGCACAGAAATGTATCTCAATATGCAAAACACTGAGGCAGAGAGGCTATAACATCAAAAGATTATATCAGGTTCGATTTCACAGAAGGTGTACAGATGTTCCTATTAAAATGGTTGGTGAGTGTATCTTTGTGATCATGGTCTCTGAAGATGAAAACATTGGAACCACATACTGGCTTTCATTAACCGGCAGCGTTCAGTTCCAAAGATCTAGTCCATCTACTGTCATACCTGCAGCAGTGAGCTGGTGAGAGAGATCTGATGACTACTAGACATTTCTGCCATGTTTTCACAATTGTAGTTCGACACGTCACTGTTAAAGCCAGGGACATGCAGCTACACCCTTTACCCACACTCATTGCCTCATTAAAAAATGATAGAGGATTAACTGTAAAAAGACAAGTGAGCGCCTTTCAAAGCAGCGGGATGACACTTTTACAACAGCAACGACCACTAGGGCTTCTAAAGTGACAGGGGATAAGGTGCGCAAGATGTGGCACATAAGGGAGGAAAATATTTTACACCGTGCCACATATTTTAACTATTGTATCAGAAGAGAAAGAAAGTAGCTTTTTTTGGCATGGCCTTCATATGTAATACTAGAAACACTTTGGGCCATAACTGCATTATTTCCAGACTTGATTTGGATGTTGTATTGCCATTACATACATTAATATTGAGGTAATATTTCATGTAGATGATAAATCGTTATACAAAAATGATGTCAGGAATAGCACGTGGTTTAAAGATTTATTATCTGTGCTGATTAAATCCTAAAATGTGCAGTGTACTGAAGTCTATTGATTTGATTTGATGGTTTCCAAAACCTAACAAAAAAAAAGACAGTTTTGCCAGAATGTAACCTTGATGTGGACTTAAATATGAGGCAATATATTATGAAAATATACTAGCTATATATATATATAGCTATGACAATGTAATGATTGCTGCCAGTCAAAATTCCTTTAACTTTGAATTTCACACATTTTAGCACTTTCGTTAGATATACTAGGAACAATACAGTAGTCTCCGAGCGCAGCAGAAAAGTGAATCCTGAACCCCAGACCAATCAAGATGATGGAACAAGGTCCAGATGGCTGCTTGCTGCTCCCATCAGCCCTCTTATCTGAGGCATCACTTCATTCCATGAGACCACTGACAGCAGTGTTAATTAGCACCTAGACCCTGTTTCCAAAGCCAAGCGCCCCCACTGCTAGCCATCCTACACACACTCCTAAACCCACTGGGCACAAAGCCATGTGTGCATTCTTTAATCTTATGATGATTTGATGTACGTGTATTTTCCATCCAGCCAAAACAGTCCAGTGGGGATAAAGATTTGGTCTACAGACTGACAGGCTATGAACACAAAGGTTAACCAAAAGTTAACACTAGTCTGAAACTATGACAGATCACAGACTGATCACTCGTCAAGGCCACTCCATAAATTCACAGATGATTAAAAGTTAGGAAGAAAATAGGGCTATCGTAATATGGCATTGAATCTAAATACTCCAAGCTGGTATGATATGTATACATTATTTTCATATTAATAAAAAAGATTCTGATAATTGTATAAAAGCATAAAATATATGATTCATAGATGAAATCTACTTTTTATGTAAGAAATTAACTTTCTTTAGTGAATGATTCAGTCCAATCAAACAATACAAAATCCTTTTGCACTATGTAGGTTCCCATAAAATGAAAGAACATGAACCCCCTGTTTTTACAAGAGCTTCCTGTAAGTCTGCCAAAATGTTCGCTTTATTTATTTGCTTGTTTTATAAAAAATATATTGTTTGCATTATTTCTTGTTTATTTAACTAAGTTTATTTTTCCATGTTTTGTTAATTTTAAGTTTGTTTGTGTTTTCCCCAATACATGATTCAGGAATATGTGATTTACAGGTGACATAAAAAAGGAAAAACCAGTGGCTCTGTTACGCTGCTGCAATGGTTGGAGTCTACTTGTCACCTAAGAGTGAAGCATCACTGCAAATCAAAAGAAAGTTCTTCTGACTCATCACCTTCATCCAATGATGACACATTTCTCTCTTGATGGGCGTGGTCTCTTCCGAGATGACCCCGCCCCCATCCACATGGTACAAGCATTGCTGAATGGAAGGGAGAGGATGACATTGTGTCAGATAATACAGATAAGTAAACACCTATATTAATTATGAAAAAATATGTATAGATATAGGAATTTCTGAATTTAAATTATCAATTTAATAATAATACTTAAGTTCATACAAAATACATGTTAGAAATTCATTGAAACCAGGAATGTAGATTCTGAAATCACAGACTCAAGTCTAGAAGGACTTATAATGTATATTAAGATAGAAAATGAGTTTTTCATGTTTGAGAGCAAGGCAGCTGGAATTGACTAATTTGCCATGTGTTAAACAATATGGCTCCATTTGGCACATGTGCACTGAAAGAAAGGAAGCAGAATGCTTGTATCTGATCTTTTTTTTTTTTTTTGCTTTGTGGAGGAATTTAATTCATGACCTTTTGGCTATTTGTCCAGTGCCCTAACCAACCCCACTGGTGTGATATTCCGTGGCTGTACAAATGACCTTGCCTCTTTGATCTGTTTGGCCTTGATGCTAGAGTAATGAACCTCCACTGATGAATCAGAGCACCTTCAAATGAGATGCAAAACAAATGAATAAGAGGATCTCGGAATTAGTGTTTGGTCTGTATGTAAGTACTCCAGATCTTTTTTCATTTTATCAAAGTGCATTTATTGATGAGTACAAGAATGGTATACTACACATCCTATTACTAGGCCAAGTGAACTGAGAGAATGTCTTTAAATACCAGTCTCCAGACTTCTCAGCTTCTGAAATGAAATTAAAAGTAGCAAAAGCATCTTAAGAAATGGTGATACCCAAGCAGTTAATACATAATTAGTTCAGTGAATCAATGCCATGCTAGTATGAACAATCACAGGACTGCCGAATGTTTCACATCCCACTCAGGCAACTAGTGAGAAAGCACGCAGGCATACATATTAATAATAAAAGTCAAAGTTGCCCACTAATCCTCCCAGCTCTTTTGAGGTTTTGACCACTGGCCCCTGCCCCTGCTTGATGAATGAATCCTCCTCCAAGCGGGCACAGTACTTCCTCTCCCAGGTCATGTCCTGTCTGCCCCTTGTCCACTACACACTTCCACAATATGTAAAGGGTCTTAGGTCCAACCCCCTCTCGGCCTCGGTGGGCGCCAATGTAGCACGCATTGTCAACTGCCCTCCCATGGCGTGCTTTATTGGACAGAGTAAAGACATTTGGTTCGTGTTGCTTCAAAGCTATGGATTAATCATGCACAATGTAGAAAGCACATACTGACACACCGCTTCTTCAACTGGAGATGAACAAGATTGCAACTGATGACATGATGTTTCTGTCATAATATGATTTAGGTACAGAGATTGTTTATACTGTTTTAGGATGACTATAACTAAGAGCATATGTTCATTTGTTCCTCACTGTACAGTGGTTTACAATGTAAGGAAAAATGCACATATCACATTAAGACAAATGGTTAATACAAGGTGAACTAGTGGCCAATACCAGAGCACCTGCACTGCCCTCTAGTGGTTACTAAACCTACCACCACTAATTCAGCATTCTCAACAGGTTCCCAACCCCTGGAATACACATTGTCCTTCGCATTTTAGTATTTTCTCTGCTCTAACACACACACTTCAGCTCAGGAAGGGCTGGAAATGATGTAGTTATGAGTAGGAAAAACATTAAAATGTAAAGGACGGGGTGTATGGAATCTGTGCTATGGTTAAGAAGTCATTTTTAGTAATTCAGGATTTGAAATATGGAAATTTAGGAAGCTCGAACATTAGCGCCCCCATCTGAATAATCCAGCTTAATCTGATCGCCCACCATCAGCCAAAACGTAGTACAAGCTAGTTAAACTGGTAGACCATGTTTGTCAGCTAGGTATTTCTGGTAGAAAGAAAACAATTTCTCAAGTACTGTTACTAATGCTGCATTCACAACTTGTAGGAAGTCACAATTTGTAATTCCTCGCCTACGACTGGGAAAAAAAAAAAAAAAGACACTCCCAGAACTTGAAATTTCAACTAGTCTACCTGACAGTTCTTTTCTGGTTTACACTTTGATGTCAAATCAACATGGCTGCTCACACTGTGATCAGTTTAATGTCCCCCTTCTCTACCTTTAAATGAGTTTATAACCTTATTGGCTCTATACAGACAAAGGACTTGATTAAATTTATATCATTGACCATACTAATTGCCATTTTGAGACGGTAATCATTCAAATTTGAATCATCACTCACATTAGCTGGCTAGCTTGTTGCTAACACTGTTGGCTATTGTCCGCTGTTGTTGTTATGCTACAATTTCAGTCCAAAATGTTGCATGAATATTTGAAGATCACAATAATAAAACAGTTCCAGTAGCAACTCAAGCCTGTAAATGTAAAAAATAATGTTAAAATAGCTTTTTATGTGCAAAAACGAAAGGCTTTCATGGACATGTTAACTTTTTCCCAGTTCACGCATCAAACCTCCCTAGGAGGGAAAAGACGTTATTACAACTTGCAAATTACCATTTACAAGGCAGCATGAACGCAACATAATGCTACATCATAGAGAAATTATTTTTAAGAAAATCTCAAACATTTATTGATCAATTAAGTCAAGTAATTAGGAAGAAAATAACTTACCAGCTTTCAAAGATTATCTACAAGCTTTATACTTCTATTGGAAGCTGGTAGCTGGCCAGACCACGCTGGATTTTTCAGCAGGGACAGTAAATTCATGTCATCTGGGACTTATATTTTGTTAATTTTTTGCTCTAACTACAGTCAGAATTTTAAGCCCTAATATTTATAAGATTTGGAAATAGTGAACCCCTAGTACAGATTAACCTGTGTGAGGTCTGTTAAATGTACTGAATGGTATTGACGTTAAAGCTACATGTGTTTTAAACATTAATGCTCATATTAACAACTTATATAACCAACTTAACTAGCATAAGCTGCAAAGTTTGGATATTTTTCTTTTAGTTTGTAATGTATCAATAACAACATTTGTGACAGAGAAAGTTTTCATCGGCAGCCATTTTGTTTCTGTCTGTTACTTCTTCCAGGACCCTCCCCCACTGTTGAGGCAGGACAGGTTGATGGACAAAGTGTCCATTGCTCCTCACTTCATTTGTTTGGCAAATGCACTACATAATTCAGGTCTTTTAACTGCACTACATTTGTTTGTATTTAGCAGTGTGTCCACACTAGACAGTTTTATATACTCAAACATTGGCTAGAGTAATGCATAAGTATGCGATTTGAGACACAAGCATTATCAAAGCCATATGACATTATGGATGTGATGTCATGGAGGGGCAGGGCAAACAGGAAGTTTCTCAGACAGAGGGTAAGGTCATTTAAAAAAGTTTGCCTAACTTTAGCAGCGTTCCTAAGTATAATTAAATGGTAAGTATGACACACAGAAAGACAAACATGTATGGATTAAATTGGTAACATGATGTCATTTTTAAAAACGCTCATACATTTTTACATTTTCCCTCTTAATATATAAAATATAGTTTGTAAAAAGGACCATTTTAGTTATTCTGGAAAGACACTACTCACACAGAGGATAATGAAATTATGGGTTAACTAAACATTTTAAATGATCCAGTCAGATATTCCATTGTAGCCTTTTATTAATGATTTTACATTGTACATTATCTAACTAAAAACACAAGTGTCAACAGTGTCAACTTAAATAATAAATCTTTGAGCTTTTGGTAATTTAACTAAACCAGCAACCAAGCTTTCACCAACAATGTTCAGAACCTCCAGACATCAGAAACGCGGGATCAGGATCCTAAAGCTCAAATCATTTTTGTGTCTGATGTGACAGAAAAAGCACAGCTGTGTGATTGGATTTTTTAAATATTATTACAAAACACAAACATTAGTCATTAATGTCACATACGAATTATGATAGTTTGAGTTTCAGCAGTGTAATTAGATTTTAGAGAATGTAAGTGAAATAAAATGAAAAACATGAATGACCTGTACTGTAAAAAGCAACCAGAAATAAAAATCTATGTACTGTCTTTTTTTGCCATTTTTAAGATTAACATTTTTAATTAAAAAAATTGCAAATTACATTTTATATATAATAACTTCATTTTGAAATTCATTCAAAGCTGTTTTTTCATAATCATATCAATATTTGTAATGAACTTTAGTCTAAACGTACTTTTGTATATCAGTGCGTTAAGTTAACAGACTGGACATAAATTTCACAACATTATTATCAATTAAATAGCCAATAAATGTTAAGTATATTTCGCATATAAAAACATGTAAATATAATGTGTACCTTTTAAGAACAATTTACAAAAGCATTACTGATCACTGTAAAAACAAATAGACGCTAGTTTGTTTTTGGTGATTTTTTTTCCCCCTTTATTTTTATATAAAATTTCTTTCAAGAAGTCACAAAAATAAATAAGAAGTATCTGCCTCAGATTTCCCTCTTATGATTGTACGAGTGCAACCGAAGAAGCCTTGTTATCTCGGGGCCGTCTTCTTTCCACTGCTAGCGACTTTGTGCAATGATTATTTTGATTTTCACCGCCTCCTCTGATCCTTCCAATGACAAATGAGGTGTCTAACCGCAGAGGGGCAGGGCACATCAGAGCGGTTACGGAGAGACTCTGAGTACACACGGCTACATCAGACATCTAGCAGGAGAGAGAAATGGGGGATCAGTGGAGTAAAGAGAAAGCCAAGGAACTAGGCCAAACACAGGCTCGCTTGTAACATTACCTTGGTACACAAAGAGCTCTCACTCATGAATTCAAAGAAGAGGGACTGTTGGTTTGTTTTTCTGGAAATCATGGAAAGGGGGGAGAAAGTCTGTGACCTGTGATTTTTAAACTGTTCCAGTTCACATGGTGCATGACTAAGAGTTTTGAGGGTGAGTGAAGAAAATGCTGTCAAGTTTGGTGGCTCAAGATTGCAATACTAAATAAGACACATAGTCAGAAAAACCAAACATCTATAAATACATTGAGTATGGAATGAAGGGGAAAAAATTTAATATGCTTTTTTTTTCTTATACGTTTTCCTCAACCTTCAACCAGAATGGTTGGAAGAGATGAAACTACAAAAGCAGTACATTTGACACAAACGTTAACAGAGTAGAAATTTAGTCAATAAAATTAACCACATCCCAGCATCAAAGTGCACCAGGTTCTACCATACAATCATCTTTTAATAAACAAATAAATAAGTAAAAGGAGGAAGAGCTTGGAAAACACTAAAAAGCCATTAACAACATAAGCGCCTGACATGGCCAAACCAGAGGCCCATCATTTCTTATGAATAATATAAGCCACATGGAGATGAGAGAGGAGACTTGTTTTCCAAGCTCTGATGCGTGAGGAGAACCCAACAAAGTCAGAGGTTGCTATAGGAAGCCAGGGGCAGCAAGCAGTAGGAGGAAGGTGTTGACTAAATGCGAACGAGTCTGTGTCACAAGACACGACAGTGTACTGATAACCCACTTTTTCCTCTGCCAGTCACTCCGACATCTTTATAAGGGCTTTCTGATCGGCCAGCAGTGACCAGAGGACTCTCAAAATAACAGCGGACTTAGAACGTCCGGAGCAAGTCCCACTAGTGCACAGTGTAAATCATATTGTATAGAATGAAACATTTCTATTAATAAGTAATCAGTCCTGCTTTGTTTATTTACTTCAAGAGAATCTGTTGTGCTAATCTGTTGCTTTAATCAACAATTTTCTCCAATATTTGTCATTGGAGGGTGCAAGTATATAGTCTGTATATCCTCCAACAAGCATAAACTGTATTCTCAGATCTAATTGGTCAAAAGGTGTTTTTAATTTTTTAAAACAGAAGCTGACCAGCTGTAATTCAAATCACAGGTTTATATTAATGCACATGTTTTAATATATTATTGTTTCTATAGCAACAATGCATTCATAAGGATTTGCACCGTGAACGCTCTATATCATCTAATGCTAAAAATACAAAAACTTTTTTTTTTTTAAATAGCAGCTCCATAGCAGGAGAATCTTCAGGACAGAGGATGTTGTGCTTTCTAGTTTCTCAGTAACATATGCTGTGTATGGTTTTTTGTGGGGGTTTTTTTGGTCTTATAAACTTACAAAGGCTGGTAAAGAAATGAGACTTTTTAGGTGCTGTAACATAAGTGGTGATAGAAACTTAGATGTTCTACACATTAAATGTAACTATAAATGGATAAAAAAAAAAAAGTATGTTGTGTCATTTATTATTACTAAATTCATAATGTATTTTTGGACAAAGAGCTGTGGTAAACAGGAATAAAAACACTCTGGGACATGCATAGGACAATAATCACATCGGGCCACATCACATCACCACAGCATTGATTATTTTCCAATAACAGAATGCCCTGTTATGTTATATTGCTTTCACAAACATCTACATTTCCTCCAAACTTCAGCGCTTGATCAAAATGATTACCCACGTCTCCCCATTCATCAAAATGAATAGTAGAATACTCTAATTCAATAATAAAATCCTGAACTGAAAAACAAAGCAGCAAGAAAAAGAAGACTTTTTTTCAAGTGGGATGTAAAGGAGTTGAGAAACCCTTGCGTGCTGAGAGCACTCCAGCGAGCAGACAGAGCACATTCTCTGTCCATGTGCTGTAACCAAATGCTCACGCTTCAAATTCACTTAGCTGTCTGAATAGGGTGCATAAGGATTTATCGCTGTGGGACGAAAGACTTGAGCAGACCATCCTGAAGCCTACCTTGCAGTGGGGTTAACCCGTATTTCATGTGTCAGTGACAGGTGGTAGCAGAAACCAGAGAAAAGGTTTTATTTCTCCCCGCTTTATTAGAATTAATGGTATTTCAGTGTGTTCGGTATGCCATAAGCACATCATCAAACCGTAAGGATGAAAACAAATTATAAGGCTGAAAGAAGGCATCAAAGAGACACTAAAATTAAATGGGTTTTTTTTTTTTTTAAGAGTTTAATAGTACTAAAAGGGATATATTATGATACTTAAACATAGAATAATTCCCTATGTAATTTGCATATGACCACATACACAGAAACGTTTTGATTCTAACCCAGGCTTAGAAGGTAATTAAGCAACTTGTATTTCTGTTGAGTCAAACAAAGCTTGTACTACAGATCAAGATCCAAAACTGCCATTAAAAGCCACAAAGCTGATCTAAACCTACATACCAAGGATCAGCGTACAATTGTTTCATCAAAACATTGGCTGTTGCCCCACTAAGCTTACAGCACCCCAGTCTTTACTCTGTATAGCAAGTGACGGCACTTTACAGACGTGCACTTTCCATTATTGGGTCCTGTGGTGCCAATTAGACTCACATCACCATGACGCCAAGAGGACGAGAAGAGATTAGATCTAAAGAATTGTGAAGATAATTACAAAAACAGAAGGGTGGGGGTTTGAAGCAAGTCATGCCAACAAAAGGTGTAAAGAACCAGCAATACAATATGGAGTTCATATTGAGGACTTCACAGTTGGTGACATAAGATCCAGATGCTGACAGTCTGTGAAGTGATGAAAAGTTACAAAAAAAATAATGAGTGTAACACAATGGCATTATCTGTATCTGCATTTGTTTAGTGCTCAAAATATTCACCAGGAATCAGCACCACGATTCTGACCACACAGTTACTATGTAAGTGCATCATTCATCACTACACGAGCTTCATGTACGATCTCTCACGCTCACATGACTTTCTTGTTGTGTCCCGAGTCAGTGCACACCCTGTGACCCTTCCTGAAAAACTCCTTTGCATGCCTCTCATTCATATTTGTAACTGTAAACAAGAATTGATCCTTAAATTATCCATATTAGCACTATATTCAAATTTATTTATGTATGTTAAACAAAGCTAAATAATATATGATTATGCTTCCAGTCTCTTTAACAATCATCATCATAGATTTCAGACTTAAATTAATATATACAGGGCGTGTCCAGAACGTCTGGTTCCATAGACAATTATTAATTTAAATACAGATGATGGTCAAATCGTCAGCCTTGGACTTCAGGACACTACGCTGAATTCAATCGAATTTCAAAGCCATCTTGGAGCTGAAATAAAAAGAACATTACATTTCATATAAAGAAAAATGCCTACAGACTTTGTTATTTAAGCTTAGTTTTATTTTAGATGTTGCCATGTGGAATATTATTAGTATTTGGCATACCCTAGAATGAATTTAAGGAAGGCCTTTTTTAACTTCTCTTACTGAACCTATCAACAAACTATCAATTAAGTTGTCTTTATCAAGTCTCCATTGGAAGCGCAACCCAAACAACCTTCAACGGTTTGCTGAAACCAGAGCACCATTAAACATGCCCCATGAGGTAACACACATGAAAGCCTGCCTTTCCCAAGACGTTCATGGTTGAGATGCCGTGTCAACAGCTCTGCACCCTGGATGCTCCACAGAAATGGCCACTCCAGCATGTATTTCTAGCCTATAATGTAATGTTATGGTTGGAATTAACATGGTGCAGGTCATTGCATAGCTCCAGAGTCCTCGGTTTCATCCTGAGCTTTACAGTCTGTGCACTGTTTCGCATGTCCTCCTTCGCTTTGGGTTTCCTCAGGGTTCTCTAGTTTCCTCCCACCTCTCAAAAACATGCCTATATTTCCACGTCATGCACTGTTTGGCTCTGGACGCACCACAGTTCAGACCAGAATAAAGCAGTTAATGAAGATAAATTTATGAAAGAATTGGCATCTCTGCATGTTGCACAACAGTACTGGAGGCGCAATTCTTTTCTGTCACTTTATACTACACGGATGTGATGTCAAAAGGAAGCAGACTTGACTTGGTGCCTAGATGCAGGGTTTTTTTTTTTTTTGATAAGGCAGTTCACATGGCCCTGTCGCATATCGAGCGTTGACTTTCGGGCGGTCTCACCGGTTTGGAACAGCAGTGTCTCAGTCCTATCTCAAGTGGACGCTGTGTCGGCCATGGGAAAGGTGATAAGGCAGTCGCTCCTCTTCACTTTAGAATAGAGTTGGGGTTCGGAAAAAAGTGATCTGATATGACGGCTCAAGAGCGCTCTTGTCTGTCTCGGGGCCTAAATCCTATCTCCGGGGTTTTAATAGCTCAGATACAGGACCCCCCTTTAAGAACAGGCATTTGTACTGAGGATCAATACTGAGGTCTACAATAAGACTAACACATACTGTATGTTATAAATAAATTTGGGCTTTCAGCTGTTATAGTCAAATTTTCCAAAAAAAGAGAACCTACTGGCATAGCAATATGCTCAACTGCTAAACTAGAAGTTAAGTCTATTACATATGTACATGTACTTTGATTACGATATACACAGAATGAGTCAGCAGAATTCATGTCAGTAGAAATATGATTAGTACAAACATATTACAAAATAAAAAATAGACTACTATTACTGCATGTTGCTTGCGCATCAGTGAATTGGCTTATTTGCTCTCAAAGTGATTTTTTTTTTTTTATTCATGGAAATATCTATAATACTACAAACAAAAGAGTGGTTAGAAAAGTGCTTGGATTCAATACTATTTCAGATGTTAGATAATCGTATATCATATTACTACATACAAACATATTTTTGGTAATGGCGGTCATGTGTTGGAATCTAATGAAGGATTTTGGAGGCTAGAGTTTAATTTTGTTGACCACTGGGATGGTTTTATCACATAGACCTGGCAACCCTGCCTAAGCTTAGCATTTATATGGTATGCAAAAAAAAAAAATAAATAAATAAATAAAAAAGAGGAACTAAATGATAGGTAAAGGATAGAGTAGTTAGATGCCATCCTCCAGTTTAAAAAGTGACAAAATTCAAAAATTTTTTGATTAAGGCTGTTATTTGATCACTTCAGATGTTTATAACTGATAGTGTTTAAAAACACCACAATGAGAAATGCTAAAATATTAAGTCTGATAACCAGCAGTAACTAGTGAATGTATAAAGTAATAAAAAAATTAGAGTTCATGAACTTTGTATTAATCTGTGACACTATATTTGAACAACATTACTAAGCTGGCTTATGTTTTTTTTTTCCACCCTCATAGCACCTGCCAGGTAAAAGTCCCCCCCCCCCCCAAATCTCCAAACTGATTATTGATTCAATTTTTATAAAAGCAGCTCTGATAGTACTTAGACAAATTACAGATTTATACTAATGGTCTCATTCTAGTATGGTATTGTTTCCTTAGTAACAACTTGTTCACATGGACTTGTCTGGTGGACTCGTACACAGTCGTCATACATGTAAATCTAACCATTTTCCAAAAATTTTAAATATGCTGGTATTTAACAAAGAAAACCATATGGTCATTGATCATATGAAGTTTTCTGTAAAGAAACATTTATTTAACTTTATGGAAGGAGTCTCCCGCGTCAGCGCTTCTATAACAGTCATGGGAAAGTCTTCAGGATAGAGGAGTTCAAGTTGTCCAGTTCCTCATTACCATTACAAAGTCCTTTATTTTTAATTAAAAAAGAAAAAACAGAGTCTGGTAAAGGAATTGCTGTTTATAGCTGCTGTAATGTGGTCAAAGTAATTAACTTGTTAAGATCGTTTGTACTTGAGCTTGTTTGTTCGTGGATGTTCCACAACTATGTATATCGAAGTATAAAAGGATTTTTAAATAATGATGTCTATTTTTAATGAATAAAAATTTCTGTATTAAAAGAGGAACGAAACATTTCAGGGCATGCTGTTATGGGGAGAAAGAGGGAAGGGGAAAAAAAAAAAAAAAAAAAAAAAAAAAGGCTATGCATGTTTTATTCCTTACTTTAAAAAAAAAATTTAATTAATTACAGCAACTTAACTACATTCAGAAAGATTACAAACAGCTCAACTCAAATAACTCACGCTATTAGACGTTTCCTTCTGTAACGTGTCACTTAAGACAACTGTGACTACCAATCAGCAAACAGGCTTGTGTACTTCAGGTTTAGATTTACAAGCAGACAAGATCTCTGACCGAGTGGACAAACGATCACGATTACCATCACACGGTTCGAGCAGTTTCATTTACCAGTAGTTTTACCAGTACTGCTGTAGATCAGAGCTGGACAGGCGTTCACTAATCATAAACTGGCTAAATCAGACATAGGCATAACTCAGATATGGCACAGATAACCTAGCGATAACAAGAATGAATTAAACTAACTGCATCCATATGGACCACAGATCTCAACATGTGTCCTGCAACTGGCTGCATACTTCTGTTGTGGAAACAACGGTCTCGTCTTCCACTGAAGGAATTTTTAAGTCCCCCTCCAACACATCAGCGCTCACATAGGCTTGTTTTGATCATTGTTGTGAAAACATGATTTAAACATGTATGCAGAGTAACATTTTTAGTTACTTTGTCGGAAAGACAGCCAAAATCCGAAAATAATAATTAAAATATATATATATATATATATATATATATATATATATATAGTGTGTTTTGGCTGAAGGCGGAAGACGCGCTGAATCCCATAGACTCAAGCATAAACTGTATTCACTGCAACTGCTGCCATCTTGTGGATAAACTCTGCAGACCCTATCCCATCATAACCAAGATTCGTATTTGGTTCCATTGGCTGTTGTCTGTAATAAAGAGCTCTTCTAACACTCAGGAAACACACAGTAAATGTTCATTGTTATCATTAGAAGGAGTATTGGCCACAGATTTCAAAAACGCATGAATATAACAAAACTTTAACATTCTTATAATAGAGTATACAAAGGTTCCTCAAGGAGGCTGTATCACCTCTGTGAAGTTATGATGAGAACACGAAGAAAAGTTTTCCGATTCCTTGCTGCACAAAAATTTGTGCTCAGTTTGAGAAAAATTTACATTTTGCAATAATGGAAATGACTAAATGACTATCAGACATGTTCGGAGTCATTTGGGGTGACTGTGTAACGTCACGTCATTAAAACATCTATTAGTTCATTTCTCTAAAACTGAGCACAAATTTTTATTCTACATGGACAAAAACAAATCAAAGTACTTTTATTCACGTCCTCATCACATGGGGTGCCAACGTCACAATGCTGGCTCGATCACATCTTCCTGGTTTCCCAACTTTGCTTGCTTTTCTTAAAGTTTACAAAACATTTTTTTTCAGTTTCCAGAAATGGACCGATGGCACAGCTCCATATTACTATCCCTTTACCATTTGGCCAACTTTGGAAAATGCCAAAAAGAAGGTGAAATTATTAAGAGATTCAGGTCATTGAAGTCGGTTTTACCTACTTGATGCACTAAAATAAGGCACCATAAGGTTTTTTTAACCAGTCCTTATATCTGGTGGCAGGTTGAAAGTTAGGTTGGCTTGACTTTTGACCCAACAAGTCTTTACAGTCTCTTCCTCATCTTGCCTTTCTTGAAGCGCCCGCGGCCGAAGCCGGACTTCATGACGTCGTTTAGTCGCTGCTTGTTTCGGCCACGCAGCTTCTTCAAGCTGCCGCTTTGCAGGAACTGCTGCTTGGAGCGGTGTTTGCGCTGTTTCAGGATCTGCTCGCGGCTCTTCAGCTCTGAACGAACCCGGGATCCGTCCTTGTTCTGGGGCTGAGAGCCCGCTCCATGACGACCCCTACGACCTTAATAAGACAGACGCACAGATTTATACATCAGAAGCGGTATTTTCAATCTGCTACAGAGCCAGAGTCATGCACTAACACTGGCTCTTTTGGACTAATAATAATATTATTATGATCATCATCATCATATCATATTATCAATTTATTATTGACTTATGTCTTGAATAGAAGACGACTTTACGGACTTGAAAAGACAACAATTTCTAGTGTAATATACATTTCTTTCCATATAGAGTTCTTAAAATTTTATTTTAAATCAATCATTCTTTCACACTGTATAATATAACCATGAATTCTTTGAAGCAATATAGGGATGTTTGAGTCTTGTGATTTAAATGCTAGATATAAATGAAATTAATCTTCAAGTCAATAAAAGTAAATAAATGCATAAAGATTACAACTTATTAAGTCCACTACAGAAAATTAAGAATAATATCTAAACCTACAATATATAACATCGGAATTGACAAAACATAGGCTCAACGGAATTACAGTCATTATCTTTAATTAATTAAAAAAAAGCTAAAAAAATCACAATCACAATACGATTACGTTGCCAGTCCTACACCTTTTTGTTACCGTTATTAACTGGCTGATGAAACGATTCCTTTCATGGTCTGAAATATTTTTCTGATTTAGATGTGTTCGTAGTACCTCCAAATTTCGGTCCTCTTCCTCCTCCATTCTCTCCATCTGAATCATCTGCATCATCCACCTTGTATTTCTTCTTCCATTCCTCATAGCTAGGCCACAGTGAAGGAACAAATCCTGAATCCATACAATTTATCATAGGACTCGTTCAGAATTTATACAGAACTACAAGCAGAACGCCAGATAAAAGGATACAAGTTCTTCTTTGACTTCTTGGTACTGACCACTTGCCCGCTCTCTGTTCTTATTTTGTTCTTTTTGTCTTCTTTTCCCGTATCGTGGACGAAGCGCTTTCTTTTGCGATCCCTGGGAAGATTCGGGAAAGCACGATTCATTACTCGTGCTCTGTAGCTGATTTGGGTTTGATTAAATGTGTGTGAAAGTGTCTCTCCTCTCACCATCTCATTATCTTCTTGTGCTGGTCCAGCGTGGTGCTCTCATCGCCCATCAGATCCAGTACAGCCGAGGTGGCCTGCTGATCAAACGAGCTGCCTTCTGCTGCAAGACTGAGTCTACGGACAAACACCCAAGCACACGATCCGGACTTGACTCTCTACAGCGTGTTATCTTAGAAAAAAAGTTTAAATCTAAAAGCATAAAGGGCTCTTTGGTTTGGCGTATAAATCTACACAGAACCTTAAATCAGGGTGTTTCTGCTTTAAGAAAATCAAGAACCGTTAAGCGAGTTCACCAAATGATACTCCTCAAACAAGACAAAGTCAATTTTCATTTGTATAATTCAAATATATGCCAGTATTAAGATGTATGAAACAACAATGACTAAATACTTCAGAATCAAAAGGTGTGCAAGTGAAATAAACCTTGGGGGGGAGGGGAAGGGTATGCAAAACGAATATTCAAACAGTAATTATCTAAACAGCTACACTTTTCTCAGTATTCTTAAACAGATATTAGTTGGGTTAAATAAAAAAAAAAAAGTGTGTTAATCCAGTTATTAAGGATTAATGTGAAGATCAGAAACATACCCTCTTTCTGATTCAAAGTCTTTGGGTCTGTAGGGGATATAAAACTCCTCGTCTCGGCCCGACTGCCTGTTCTTTTTGCTCTTAGGTCTGTCCAAATCCACGACCACGTCCTGCTTCCTTTTCTTACCCCCAACCACTTTCGAGAACACGTCCTGACAGGCACAAAAGAGTCAAACTTGATTTTGTGCTCGTCCTTCTGTATATTATTCTATTCTCAGGTTTGCTAAATTGCTAAACCGATCACCACTAATATTTTACACAATTATCGATCAGAATTATTCCACCAGTTTATGAACCAAAAATCTTTTTTTTTTTTTTTTTCTTTCACACTCTACGTTACAAGCCCACATTTCCTCAAATGAATAAACCTCACGTTATACACTTGATATAATGCTGCGTTCCATTTGACATGGAAGTCGGATTTTGGAGCTGGTTATGACGTCACTCCCAAATTCACTGCTCCTTTTATTTCTGTTCTTTAAATTTCATTAGCGCATCAAAACACCATATCAATATGACCACAGCTAAAACCTGGGACAGTAGGACTGATTAAATGAGACAAAAATAGACAGAAGCGTTAAAACAGTATACTGCTTTCGCTTACTGTTCAGGCATGGTGCCACCATTTTGGATTTGGATCTCAGGGTTGGTGAGGATCTCCCGACAGTCCGAGTCGGAAATCTGACTTCCGGGGGCATTCCAGCTGACATTTATGACTGGGAACTCGGAAATCCTGACTTCCCAGTACAAACGGGACGCGGCATAAACACAGAAATAAATGCGACACCCCAGGATGCAACCCGTGTTCATTTTGACAAGGATTTTAAATTTGGCTTTAATCTTAGCTGCTTACTGAAAATTGTAGTTACATTTTAGTCTTTTTGTTTCATTTTAGTTAAGATTTAGTCAGTGGACCTTAGCATTAATTTTAGTTTAATTTAATCCATATTTTAATTATAATTTTCTCTGACCGATTCATGATACTTCTTGTAAAATGTGCGCTGTAGCTTTAAGACAGGCTATTATTTTATTATCCCAGGCTGGGATTTTTTTTGAAACCATAACTGGTGCTGTTGCTAGGAGAAGTTAGCCACGCCTTTGTTACCATTTTCCTGGTTATCACATGAAGATGCCATTTTGTACACTATGATGCTGGTGAGTGCTATTTTCATAAACAGATGTTACTTTGCTCAGACCCATGGCGTGTGTGTCCACACTCGTATACCTGTTAGAATCTATGAAAGCTGTTAGCAAGCCTAGCGAGCTGGAGTCCCTCGCTTCCCAGCTACGGTCCGGAACGTGAAACGGAGGAAGGTAATATAAACATACTCTAATGGATTTTAAACTCAAAATTCCCTTGAGAATTAAGCTAACAGAGGCAGCCATTTCGTCTTTGTCGGGGGCATAATGAACAGAGATTTTACTGTAGCTTTCATTGTCTTTACAATGTATTCAAACATAAAAAGGTCACTGAATACTTATTGCCCAAATTTTTCCGTTATCAACACGTCGCTGACGAAATTAACACTGAACGCAACAAAACTTTTTGTACAAAACTTTGACAAGCTGAACGGTTCTAGACTCACCTGAAGGGCTTCCTCATCATCATCCTTTCCCTCGCCGTGGTGCACTTGTGTTGTAGCAGAGCTGTGAATAGCTGGACGGTTCTGCTGACTCTCGGCCTGCATCTCTTCTCTTGTCCTCTGGAATTTGTCCACCAGACGGCTGTCCCGAGACCGCTTCGTCCTCATTACCTGACTGGCACTGGTTTTGTTGTTGGAGTTGATCTCAAATATAGTCTGAAAGATTCATGTGATGCGTGTGTTACATATGGAAGATTTATATCCTTTTGACTGGCATTTTGTGCTGAAAGGATATTATGACGCATTCTCATTATCTACTCACGGATTTCGACTTGTAAGCCTTGACCGAGTCGACCATCTGCAGTCTGTCCAACTCCATCTTGTCAAGTCCCGACCCTGGAAACATGGCATAAGATGGCACGCTAAGCAAAATCAGGTCATTGAAACAACTAACCTTTAACCTGATATAAAAACTCACAAACCTAGCAGCGGATGAACAGCTATGGAGGACAGATCGGAGTTCTTCACCCGCTTGATGGATTCTGGTGAGGGGTTGGGTCGGGACTTCAGGTACTGCTTGTAAGCGTTCTCGGAGACCCCTTTGAGGTTCTGGAGGTCTAGGCAGTTCTCATGAGCCGTAAGGACGTGCGCGTCCTCGTCGTCCAAGATGCTCTGCGGGACGCGACCCAACACTCCATCAGCATCTAGACAAAGAAGATAAATAAAAGACGAACACATTTTGGTCAGTTGTGTCAATTATAAACATGATTTAAAGTAACACTGCTGCAAGAAGCGATCATCGGGGTCCAAGCACCAATCTGAAAAGAACACTATAAAGTTCCTATATACATCAAAAACAGAACTTTCGAAGTCAAGAATGTTTGAGAATATCTATTCACGCCCTATAACTGGCAAGCGAGCCCTAAGCCATTGAATAAGAGAAGGGTCTTATGAAGGTGAGATACCCTGTGAGTGATCAATTGTTGCAAGGTGCAAAGGTCGTCCAAGAAACAGGTGGAGGTCATAAACGAAGGGCACTTCGTCCGGGCACACCAGGCTGAAGGCTCTACCACTCCTGCCAGCACGGGCTACACGACCTGCACAACAAAACAACAAGAGTCCATCAGAGCAGTGTATGCTCATACACACATACACAACATCAATACACAAAACATATAAAAAATAATAACAGTTCCATTGTTAGCTAGATAATAAAAAAATTTAAAAAATGAACTGCTTTTGATACTCAGCATTATCACACTCACACTTCATTCATCCTCCAGTAAAATGCAAGACTTTTGTTGGGTTTTTTTGTGCTGCCCCCTAGTGGACATGTTCATGGCCCATAAGCGTAATCACACAGACAACTATACAGAAGTATAAACCAGGCCACAGAATAAACCCTTTAAACTTATTGATTTCTTATTGAAAAACGAACTTTATTGATTTCAGTATCTAAACCATACCATTGTAATCAGGCAGAAACTACATGCGCTTGATTCGATTGAAACTGAATTACACAATTAAATTGATCTCATTATGCACTGAACATACCAACTCTGTGCAGAAAGAGCTTGCCCTTGGAGGGGAAGTTATAATTGATGACGTTGTCCAGGAGCGGGATGTCGATACCCCGAGCCGCCACGTCCGTCACCAGCAGAACCATTGCTTTGCGATGGACAAAGCGACCGATGTTGATCTTCCTTGCCGTCTGGTCCAAAGCGCTGTATATGTACGCACACTCGAGTCCTTGTGAAGTCAGCAGCTAGTCATGAAAGATACAAAGATCAAAAATAAAAGAGATAAATAAATAAGTACTGGGGCAGACATTTTTGCAACAGTAATCACCATGTATAATATTTTACACAGGATCTTTTTAAAAACCATTTTGTCCACCAGGATGATTTTATGTTCTGCTAAATACCACATAATAAACTATATTAAGCTGGTAGGCTATTATTACAAGAGCAGAGTATCAGGATATATTTACAGTCAGAAAACAGTAACTACCCTTCATAATATTTTATACCACTGAATTGTCAGTTCTGATTGGTCAGAAAGTGCTGATTAATATTCTATGACAACAGTTCTGGCTCCAAGGCAAATCATAGGGTTATATTAAAGCGCATTACTGTTTCTATAGTAACAACATCCTCAGTAACATCAACAGGGCTGCTGAACAATTTCTAACACCAAATTTAAAACTTTTTAAAGATGACAAAAAGAAAAACAAATACTATTTTTGCTACAAAAATAACAACAAAAAACATTCAATTGGAGCAGTTTATTTTTTATTATTCATACATAATGTATGTGTGCGTGAGAAAGACAATAAAGTGCGAATGACAGGGAAAATTAGGCATCAGTTCTGAAATAATTTTTCATCCATCCATACATTATCTATACCGCTTTATCCATCTGGGTCGCGTGGAAGCCGGAGCCAATCCCAGCATCTTGGGGTGAGAGGCGGGGTACACCCTGGGCAGGTCGCCAGTCCACCACAGGG
>JAQQZR010000017.1:4813968-4851613 GCA_030068235.1 Notoglanidium macrostoma
TTTGGACTGTGGGAGGAAACCGGAGCACCCGGAGGAAACCCACGCATGCACGGGGAGAACATGCAAACTCCGCACACCCTGGGTGACCCTGGGCTCAAACCCAGGACCTTCTTGCTGTGAGGCAACAGTGCTAACCACCACACCACCGTGCTGCCCTGAAATAATTTTTCTAACTTGCATTAAACATGTGAAATGAAAACGAAAGTAGCATGGGCTGTACCTTGCTAGACAAATCAGGGCTTGCGTGGTTGTCATGGCAACGATAAACAAGGCATGCATGTTCGCAGGCCGCATGATTCCGAGAACAGTCACACTTTTATTTTATTGCATATTGAAACATCATGTCTCATGAGACTGTATTTAAGAATACATGCCAGTAAATACAATACTGTAAGACATTATATGAGCCTTAAATTTAGCAAATCTATTTTATGACTTTTTACAACTTTTTAAGCATCCACAGGAACCCTGCACCGTCAAAGTTGTTGATTAGCTTCCTATAACAGCACACCCCAACCTGTTTTATTAGTGCAATCTGTATTTTCGTGAAGACCAAAGATACACATTTTAGATCTTTACAATACATTACGCATCAAACAAGGTCTTGTGTTCTGTTACCTGGTTGAGGTACTCCACGTGGTGTTTGGTAGCCACAAATACGACTGTCTGCTCCTGAGGCTTCACAACATTACGCAGAAGATACAGCAACAGTGCAGGCTTGTCATCCAGACGCAGGTGAAAAAATGACAACTAAGGGGGAGAAGCAAAACTTGTTTTCATTTCCTGCCTGACGCAGTACACAGCGAGATATGAGGATGATACGAAGAGGTCCTTCAGCTGACATTTGTTCTAGTTTACCTTTAACTGATTGCTGAGCTTACTGTCGACATCTAGACGGACCAAGACTGGGTCTGTTAATCCTGTGGAAGAGGATTGAAGTTGATGAAGATCTGGATTATAACTATGGATTCGTTTTTGAAATCATCACATTGTTTGCTAACTCAAAGCAGTGAGTGGTCTAACCAGCTCTAGCGAATTCCACCAGCAGTTTGGGCAGCGTGGCGGAGAACAGCAGGGTCTGCCGAGTTTCAGGGAGCCGTCTGATGATCTCTTGCAGTTGCTCGGTGAAACCCATTTCAAACAGTCTGTTGAGAAGAACCACGGCACAAAACCACAAAAATTCACAAAAGGAATAAAACAGGACAAAATGTTGTGGGATGAGAGGAATAAAACACTTCAAGATGTGCTGTTAGAGGGAAGTAATTATCTTGGTAACCGTCTGGAGACAGGAACTCCACTTCGCATCATCATACAGCTCCAGAGTTGAATAGTTTCCAATAACAGTAAGCCCCAGAGTTTTTATTTCCCAGTTCTGATCACTGACTCTGGAGGACCACGTCCAATCATATCAATCCGCAGAAAGAAGCCAGGTCAATTTTGTTTCTTTAATTAATAATCAGCTCATTCGCAACATCCAATATACAAAAAAATAAACAAATAAATAAAAATTTATTACTCCGTCAGAAAACACCAAGGAAGATCTTAGATTTTTCTTATATTAAATTTAACGTTCAGTTTAACATGAATTATAACGCTAAGTCGGCTAATTTTAAAAAGGCTACAGAGTATATGTTGCCATGGACACAGTTCCAGCTGTAGAATCCAGCAGACTTTTTTTTTTTTTTTTTTTTTGGAAGTGGGATAATGTACAGCAGTACGGTCATTACTGCAAAAATAAACCCCTTGTGCATGATTCAAGACAGCTCAGATCGGTCATTTGATTTATCTCGCGATAATGACCAGCTTGCTGTACATTATCCCTTAATTAAAGCGCAATCGTGTAATGTCTTGGGACGTCTGCAAATCAAGTTAGTTTAGTTACACTAGAACAGCTGTAAACAGTCTCTCCTGCATCAGCATGTCTTTTTGTTCCCCCCTATTCAAGTTAATAAGATGGGGGAAAAAAAATGTCCAGGATGTCCCCCGTCCTGAAGACTTCCCATATAGGAAAACACTTAAAAATGACAGTTCTACCTCTGGCTGTTATAAAGCACTGACCCTGGAGACGCTAGCTTAAAATCTCCTCAGAAAGATCTGCCCAACGATTACACTCCGAATATAAATCTAATTCTAAGAATGTGTGGAAATGAAAACGCATTTCATCTAAACCTGGCCACTAGGACACTCGGAGGACGTAGGTGCTTACCGATCGGCCTCGTCAAACACCACGTACTCCACATTTTGCAGTTTGAGGTTCATTTCCATGACGACGTGCATCAGACGGCCAGGAGTTCCGATAATGCTGGAGAAATGCAAGGAAGAATATTTCATAACTTACGAGGAGTGTCAATGTCAATAATACCATTTAGCACATATCTAATATCTTGTGTAGTGAATAATATAAAATGAAATAGGTGTTGCCAAGGACTAAAAAGAAAGATTAAGTTACAGATCTAAACGATGCTTGTTGACACTTACATGTCTGGATTTTCATGTAGAGCAGCAAACTGATCGTCCATGCTGGAGAAGAAAAACCCACAGATCAATGCCTGCTTTAGGCCACCGTTGCTCATACGTCAACGAAATGAATGACTGAATAATTACCTGTCTCCACCAAGGATTAGTGCCGTTTTCAGCCCAGTAAACCTGCCCAGCTAGGAAGCGGCAAAGAAACACTCATGAATGAGCGATCGATCAACAATAATTAAAACAAGCTCACGATGTGTGGCTTTCAAGTCACCTCTTTAGTGAACTTCATGGTCTGTAGTGCCAGCTCTCTCGTGGGTGTCAGGATCAGAGCTCTGGCGCCCGTCTGAGCTTGAGGTCCCTTCAACCTCTCGAACATGGGCACCAAGAACGCGGCCGTCTTCCCGCTCCCGGTCCTTGCCATGGCGACGACATCTTTACCATCCAGGATGACGGGAATAGTCTGTCACAACCAACGCAAACGTCATGAAAAGGTAACGAGGAATTCGAGTCGAGGCAAAAACGAGTCATAAATGTGAGAGTGGACTCACTTTTCTTTGGATAGGGGTCGGAACATTGTAGCCTTTCTTCATGACGCCTTTATAGACAGGGTAGCTGAGACCTACGCAGTGGGAAAGATGATCTTCAGTCAGAGTTCAGGAAGTAGAAGTGTGTGACATTTTCCACAAAGGTCTTGCGAATGGACATACCCATGGACTGAAAGCCTCCAGACTTTTTCTTTTTCTTGTTCTGAGCACGCACCATCTCTCTCGTGTCGGGTTCTACATCTGACAGGCAATCAGAAGACGTCGGGAATCGAGGCAGCTTTCTACCAAACTGTGAACCAAACATTTCAACATGAGAATGTTAAACACTTGGTTTATTTGTATAACTTGCCCCCTAAGGAATTTCTTCATTATGATTAAGAATTACAGGATAGAATAGTAATTACAGCAGATCTTGTATGTGAACCGATTACACAAACGGTCTTAGAGCGCCTTCACATATTTAGCCCATATTAACCGAACCTTGTGCTTTCTTCTCCACAGCAATCCAAACTCCTGGTCCAAGCATGTCTGAGTGAGGTTTCTCAGCACAACTCCAAGTGAATTGTAGCATGTTTTCAACACAAACAAACATTAGCTTACATTTTTCCGTGGCCGTATTTCTGACCAATGAAAAAAAAAAAAAAAAAAATTTTATGAATACATGTTCAAAGTGCTTTGCGTTTTAGGTTCACACATGTATGAAACTACACCTTTATCTCCCATTTGGAAACCTACTGAAAGGCCTGTTTTGCATACCTGCCTTCTGGATTTTCTAGATTAGCCAACATTTTTAAACGCAAAGCCAGAGTTTTCTATTTGAGACACGGCTCATTTAAGCAGATTTAAAAGAGAGCTCACCTTTTTGTCTTTTTTAACATCACTGTGCATGAACTTGCTAATTGTTTTACAGTTCAACTCGGAAACCGTACGGGCAGGGATGTTGTTTGTTTTCGTTGGGTCATCTAATGATGTTTTTAAATCTTCCAGATGTACATAAGAAATGCAGCCAGTGTGTGAGTAATGATGACGCTCATGTTGCTTCTGTACACGCACACAAAATCATGTGTCAAGTATAAACCAGAATGATTCACGTTGTGGCCCTGGCATGGATTATTTCCCTACAACACCACAATACCTCTCGATACACTGGTATTATGCTACTGACATCATTAAATGTTCAAATGTTGTCATGGTTTGGGGTCATAGAAAATTCATAATGTCCATTTGGGGTATTCGCTCAAAAGTCTGTAACCCCCTGAAATAATGTAGCCTGGTGTAAACAGGAGAGCTTAAAGACCATTAGCTAGACCATGTCAGATGATTTTATCACACTGACAGCTTCTCTTTACACTAGAAATCTAATGTGCAATAATAAACAAAATTATCATAACACTTTCATTCTAAATGGCTTATAATCAGGTATAAGCCTTTTATCTTTCAACATGCTTACTGGGGAAAAAAAAGTTAGTTTTACCAGTTAATGTCAATTTGTACTGTTTATAGTGTAGCTCCTATCTGTCATAGATGGAAAAACATGAACACTTTGATTAGCAGCCAAGATGATGGGAGGAATCATTAGTTGTATTTAAATCACTCACTGTAACGTCGTCTTTAATTTCAGCCGCTAACTCGAAATCTCCTCCATCAGAGTCCACATCTGGCTCTCTGTGTGCAGAAGGCTTCTTCTTCTTCCAAAATCTCTTCTTTCTCTGCGCCATTGTTTCCTGTAATATCTCTCTACCTAGATATATCGACCTCGTGGAGAAGTCGAGGGCAAAATATAAACTTTAAGCTATTTAATAACTTATAAAACTCTGTACACAAATTACTCCACCAGCAAAACAGTTCAGTAAGACATTTAAGAACACGTGTGGTCCGGTTCTTCTTCTTCGTCTTCCTCCTTCTTCTTCTTCTTCTTCTTCTTTTAGGCGTTTGTGAGCTTTCCAGACACTTCGGTTTGCATTAGCGCCCTCTTTAGGACGGCTAGCAAAACTACACAGACTATGTGTATGGGCCACATTTCCAATTCGCTTTTATTATATCCTACGGCATTATACAGTCCTGTGCAAAAGTCTTGACCCCCCACCCCCCACCCCTCATTTCATTATATTTTGCTAGGAAAATGAAACAATAGGTAGAGTGATTTATTGTAACATGTGCAAACATACATGTAAATACAGTATAACAAAAAGAGAGTTTGTATAATAAATAATTAGCTTCTTCAACCCAGCCTGAACTCTCTTAGGCAAGCTTTCTTGTAATTGCTTTAAGTAGTCTTCAGGAATAGTTCTCCAGGCTTCTTGAAGAACATACCAAAGCTCTTCCATGGACGTTGGCTGCCTTTTTTTCCGTTCTCTGTCAGGATGATCCCACATTGCTTCAATAATGTGGCGATCCAAGCTTTGGGGAGGCTAATCCATGACTGATAGTGACTGATACTGACCCCTTCAAACCTCTCCTTTTGGGCCAAAAACCCATTGTGTCAAGTTTTATTGGAAATTATTAATATTTAGAAGTTGTTTAATGGATCAGAAGTTTCTCCCCATTGGGGTATCCTGTATATTACATGCAAAAACAATATATTTCAGATGACATATCTCTCTTTTATCAACAAGATTCGTGTTCTCTCCATTTAAAATATTATTATGGCAAAAGCTATGGCTAAGTTTAGAGATTTTGCTTATAGCACACGTGAAAAAGTGCACCTCGTCGAAGACTATGTGGATGATATTAAAGTGTCTTCATCAAGCATTCTGCATCTTCATCTTTGAGGAGTCCATGTCAGCTTGAGTGCACATTCTGCATCTTCATCGGCAGCAGGGTGAAACAGTTCACAACTCCACCTTCAGGACTGTTGAGAAGGTAGCAGACCTTATGGAATTATGGAATTTATTCAATAGTTTAGCATCAGCTTTTTCTTTCTTATGTAATGGCATTTCTAATAAATCCAGTGCAAACTCTTAAAGCTTGATTGGCATCATAGTAATTTATAGAGTATTTTTCACTGCTGATTGATATGTACTACAGATATAGCCCACTGCTGGGCTTATCTTACCAACAATAATGGTTTTCCAAGCCTAAGCAGCTTCAGCGAAATAGTGCAACAGTAAATATTCTTGCATTAAGTCAGTAAGTTGTCTATGTGACATCCATGTTTCACTGCTGAATAATAGTGCAGTGAATGTCCACAGGGTGGAGGCACAAGCAGACAAAAACATCTGATTAATTCAAACAAGCAGCTTTACATCAAAATGAGCCTAGTGCACTTTATAAGTTGAATATATACATACAGAGTCAATAAAAAATAAATCCCACTCCCCCAGATCTTCACATTATTTTCTGACAACTGACATTTAAAATGCATTTTGGAATAAGACAGAAGTGAGCTTTCTAGAATTTAACCATTTATTATTTGTATATTTAAAATAGACAGTCATTCAGCTTAAATGATAGTTTGTATACCCACATTTCATTAGAAAAAAGGGGAAACATTTTTTTGCAATATATCTACAAAAAAGATAAATTTCTAAATGTTGAAACTTAAATAAGTGTGCAACATGAAAACTAAAAACTTTAAACCTTAAAAACAAAATTAGAAGAAAGTCTTTCTGCACCAAACCTCTTAGATTCCAGTATATACAATCTTTTATAATCATAATACTCTACATACTATGGTATATTATATTTCTGTCTCTTTCAGTTTTGTGTTCAGGTACCAAAAAATACGCAAATGTTCGCACTCACCTGTAATTCCTATTGCCAGGATTTCAATACCTAACAGTATTAGACCTATTACTTATAAAAATGTTTGTTAATAAGAACATTATTATGACATATGCGATACTGATTGTTAAAAAAAAAATCCCTCTCAGGAAAAACTATTAAATTCAAACCCCTCTAACCAGAAATCCTATTATACTGGAAATACATTAGAGTTGCATTTTAGTTGGATTCTATTAACAGAATCTTAACAGATTTTGCCCAAAACTAAACCAATAATAACATGAATATTAACAAATAACTATAGAATCCAGGTTAAAATCTTATACATATTATGAGCAGTTTCAGAGTGGCCTCATTAAGATATACAGAAGGCTTGGACTTGGAGCCATGAAACTCTTGGAACATTCCATATTTTATGTTCACACATAATTTCCTCAAGCTACCCTCCTGAAATCCCTTTCTTGCAGCTTCATCAAGAATTCTGGACACTACACTATACAGCTACATCTCATAGCTGTCACTCTTCTGCTAAGGGATTTAGAGGACCGTTAATGGGCTTTTCAAGAGAGTCTGTGTGACATTAGATAAGGAAAAAGCTTCTTAAAAGATGGTTTTTGCGTTTCAGAACCGCAGCTCAACTGCCTTCGACGTCTGATGCAAAAGCTTCAGAAGCTGCGCTTGTACTTTAGCATATAAATTGTTCCATCCTTGAAAGGTCACACAAGCCTCGAGACATTTTTGTTGACGTTCCGTGTAGACTTTCACGTTCCTCGTGTACGCCATTCATACAACTGACATATTTTTAACAGGGTGGTGAATTTATCCCAACTCTACCATATCCTCGCTATCTACATCACATGTGAAGACGGTAAACCACATTTCCCTCCTAAGGCTAGTGCATCCCACTGACAGTGTAATGGTTTGTGACGGGGTTTGGTGGACAAAATGCCATTTCCACACAGCTTAGCTCTGAGTAGAATATTAATAAGGATTTCAAAAGCCTTCAGCTCAGCTCCTACTGTTCCTCACCACTTCCTCACCACAATCTCCCTTTACAGCAGAGCATAAGGACACAGGAATCCACAGGAAGCCTTTATGCTGTTACTTAACCATGGCCTAAAAAGAAATGAAGCCATCCTAAGTGAAATATATCACTATCCTTGTAAACATAGCTCTTATTATGAGGGAGAATCATGGGCAATCATGTATCAAGCGCGACCATATGTTGCTTCAGATCCGAGAGAGAGTGGGAGCTTATCACAAAGCTTGACTTATCCACGGCATTACAGACTCTAAGAAAGGATTTAGACTTTAATTCTTGATTAGATAGAATGTCTCTACTGACTGAAAAGCCTGGGGATATGATGAAGAGATGCAACGTGCTCAAAGGGAGGAAAAAACACAAGCACACGTCAGATGAAACCAGACAGGGTGGAAGGTGCCAACCTTGAAATTAGCTTTGCCACCCAGTTCTGACCTTAGATCACATCTCCGAGAGGTTTATTACTCCAGTGTAATTAATAACACTTAAGGAGTCATATAGCATACATTAAACATATTCCTTTGATATTATACAATAGAGCAAATGTAAAACCAATGTAGTAATATCATTATATGTCCAGTTATTTTGTACCAAGGAATAAGTCAGATAAATATGTCATAAATAAAATGAAACTTTGCTCTATATATAATGAAGTGGTGCCACTCCATCTCTAAAACACTGGGTACACCACATCACTAGGTACTGATACCATAGATTATTAATAGAAAAATCATTTTCATTCATTTGTGAATTATGGGCATATTTTTTATTTCACTCTTCTGCAGATTGCAAAATTAGCCTTACTCTCTCTCTCCTGCAATCATGGCAATTCTAGCCAATTGCAGGCATCTATGAGCTCATCTGTGGCTTCAGAAGAGGGTGAATGGGTGTGTAACCCTGCACTCACACCGCCAGCAACAACAAGCGACAAAGCAACCATAAGTCATTGATTTCTAATGGTGGCTAGGGTTACACTGAACGACATGGCACGAGAAGTCGCCTGGCAACAAAATCACCATGACTAAAAAAAGTTGAGCAAAGTTGAACTTTATACGAATGAGCAGCAACAGAGTCGAGCAACGGCGAATCAGAGGGCAGATGTATGTATATATTCCTCCTATATTCTTTTGCGGTGAAAAGTTCTCTTAAACTTTAGTTCCTATGCTAGCATTTTAGTTCCCGCAGCCGGTGGTGTTGTGTCTGTGCACGGATAGCGCAATTGCAAGTGCTACTTTGCGGTCCATGGTTAAACAGGTAGCGTTTGAAGCAAGATCACACTATTTCAAGGAAAATAAAAGTTGTAGAAATTCACAACAATGAATATAGCAAAGATGCAATGTAAATATATCATAAATAGATATAAAATATATACTTATAATATTTATTACTGTATATATTTATAGCTCATTTCCTCTATATTACGTTAGCAACACCCACAAGGTGACTGCAAGCACATTTAGCACAGCGTGCGTGCAGGGTTCCACTGCCCTGTGACGCAGCATGAGCAGCAGTTTGAAATCTCTTCACGTGACTTAGAGGAATCACGTGTTACACTTCACCCTCCCTCGTTGGTACAGCGGTTGTCTGATGAGAGAGCTGGCTGGTGGGTGGGAAATAAGGAGAGAAAAGCTTTCCCACCACAATTACCATCCCATCTCACACACCTGAGATGGTTCTTAGTCCAAGTGCATGCAGTATTAATGATTCATAGAGCCCAGTGCTGTTTGAACACTCCTCATATAGTTTATTTAGCACTGCGGGTGTTAATTCAACACCAGGGGTAATGCTGGGGTGGGGAGGTGGTGCCATATCTTCTCTGCCTCTCCATGACAATGGACAATGTTTCAGTCAGACATGTCAGTATCCTCCGTCCCTTTTTTCTCTTTCTCATGACAGACTTATTTAACCACAAATGCCAGCATATGAGTGTTCTGGTTGAAGTGTTTCTCGCCCCCACCCCACCGTTGTTTTTCCACGCGCTCAGCTCAGCCTGCGCCGCGCGCTCACAGCTCGTGCCGCGCGCTAAACGGAGCAGCCTCGGTGCGCTTCATGGACTAGTTCTGACAGGAAGTCTGGTCTAAAACCGCCGGTTCTGTTGCGGTAAACTTCCGGCCCAAAACGGACAAGACCTCAGCAGAGCTGCATCCATGACTTTACACACTTGTCTGCTGTACGGGGTTGGATTCATTGTGGCATCCGCGCTCTTCACTGCACAGGGTGAGTGAGCAATAAATGAATAAAATATAGAAACTATTTTAATTCAACTGAATTAATTTTTATTTCAATGGTGCTTTTAACAATGGACACTGTCACAAAGCAGTTTTACAGAATTAGTCTATAATAAATATTACTACAATTTTATTTATCCAAAAAACAAACAAACAAACAAAAAAACCCCAGTAAGACTCATGACTGGATAGCTGTTAAATTGGTAAGACACTGTAGTCTGTCTTTTTCTCAGCTAACAATATTTGGTTCCCAGAACATTGCAGGAATGTTATTTTTTGGTTACAGGAATGTTCCATGAAGGTTTGTTTGGTTTCCCAGGAAATGAGTTTTTTACGTAAATATAACATTAGTTTTTGGTTAAATATTTTGGTTTATGGGATGTTCTCCTAACGTTCTCCTAACATTTGTAATGTGGGAACCTTTGGAGGACCTTTGGTTGTATTACTGTTCCCCTAACACTAACCGGGAGAGAACATTCTCTAAACGTTGGCAGAAGGTTTTTGTAAAAGTAACCGTAGGAGAATGTTAGTTTACTGGGTTACCTCTTTAAAACATCATGAATAACATACAATGCAATTTTCCCCAGATAGCTGAAGACTCCTATAGGGATGTACCGATTCGATACTGATTATCGATATTTGCCTGAGGTGGATTGATATCTGATTTGAAATCAGAGCTCTGATATCATTCATTTATTCATTCATCTTCAGTTACCGCTTTATCCTGCTCAGGGTTGCTGTGAATCTGGAGCCTATCTGTGGAACGCTGAGTGTGAAGCAGCAATACACCCTGAAATGGGACACAGGTCCATCACAGCGCACCACACACACATTCACACACCAGTTCAGACGTTGGGGCTGTTTAATGTAGCCTGTCTACCTACTGGCATGTTTTTATGAGATCGGAGGAAACTGCACAACCAGGAGGATTATACGCAAGACTGAGCAATAATATGTAACATATTAAACCATATATAAAACCAGCTAATCCATAACATTAACTGTATCAAGGAAATGCACAACATGATTGGACTTTTGCTTCAAGCAAACATTTCTTAAGAGGTGCTTTTTGCTACCTTGAGGCTTTACATTGCTCTGGACAATTTTTTTTCACCCTAGAGCATTTAGAAGGGATTAATGGGCTTTGGGAATCTGTCTGAAAGCTTTTGACATGATGATTTAATGGAGTGGTAAAGCGATTTCGGAGGATGAAGATTATAATTCTGACTGGGATACAGAGCAATAATAACCTGATGTTTTGTCCACAAGATTTGTACATTATAGGGGTCATGGGCAGGTGTGAAGGGGAACCAAACAACACTGACAATCCTTTTAGAGCTAAAGGAATAGTGCTGATTGCATTCCGACCACTCAGTTTAGTGAGATTTGGGGTTTATTTCATTTGAAAATGCTATATTGGAATTTACACAGTAAATAAATTTTCTCTTCCATTTACTGTTGTGTGAAGGCAAACATAATGCTCTTTTCTGTGACTTCACCAACTCAGCCAAGGGGTCCAGCATGATAAATAATATAGACATACAGATGTAAAGGAAGAAATATAAAACTCTTGGGGTCATGTGATGCGGCTCAATCATAAGGAACCTTACTGTTACCATTCCAAGGTGGATTATTTTCCCAAAACAGCATTTATACCATAGCAAATGTGCTAATAATTAACTGTTATGTACAGGTCATGCTTTTTATCCATTTATAGGTACATTTAATGATGTGGAATGTCTGTTCTCCCTTATGTTATAGCACCTATAAACAGTTGTTCTGTCATAAATCCACTGACTGTTAAAAAATGCTGACAATGGAGACTCCTCCCAAAAATAAATGCGAGATCACAGAAAACTTCAGCAATTTCACACATTAGTACTAGAATGAGCGCATTAATATGAATCTGTTATTTGCCTTGCAGTCTTAACTATTGTCAGAGTTGTAGTTAAAATGCTGTTAGGAGTTTCATCAACAACTTCTGATCAGAATTGAGCATTCAACAGCTCTGAGGAATTAGCTCAGTTTTATTTGGATTTATATGGTTGTGGTTGTATGTTCTCTGAAACATAAACGCTACATTTTTTAAAATCATTTTGGGTTATTTTCTCTCTAAATTTTGCAGTAGTACTGTGATCGGAATAGCTTGCTTGAATTTATAATAATTCTAATTCACATAATAAATGTTTGACAAGAACTAATATAATGCAGCACATGTAGTGTGAATTGGTGCTATTATGAAGATATACATCCTTGCAGGGGTTCATTTTTTGTTAATGTTGTCTGTTGTCTGTGTTTTAAGTCTTATATCCAGCCGTACAACTTGTGCATCGAGGCATTATATGTTGCCGTTTACACTAAAAGTCATGTTGTGCCCTTTTACTTAATGAGGTCCAGGTAGAACAATGCCTGATCAGATTACCTTTAAACATCCCTAATTTAAAGGATTAACGTAAAAGCCACCCTGCGTTCCCTGAGCACTCCAAAATGCCTAAACGCTTCCTCAACTGAATGAAGACATGCAAGACATCCCATATGTCCAAAGTTGTAACTACATATTATGAAGATTAAGATTAGGTTGGTTTGGATTACAAGAGCTTCCTCATAACTACATTTACAGTCTGTTTTGGAATAACATAAAATATTCATACTTGTTATACTAATTTCTCCAACTCTTACATTTGGATGTCAAGCAAATGGCATTTTAAAAAAGTGGATTTTTTTTTTCTTTTGTTCTTTTATAGTCCATGGGTTGCAGTGCTATGGCTGTAATGTCATCCATGGGCAGAAGTATGTGGACGTTGGTTGCACCAAACCTGAGATCATCACTTGTACTCATTCTCACAAAGGCTTTAAGCACCGCTTCTGCATCAAAACAGAGAGCAGTGAGTACTGTCTGCAGTTCATAATCATAAAAAGAAATCATTTTCTCCTCTGAAATTCAACCTGTCTGATCAGAAATGTGTGATGGCCTGGGAAAATTGGGAAATTTGGACACTTTCTACTAAATATAGTTCTGGATGCTACAGACTTTCCAGACTGAATGATGTTTAGCTGATGCCTGTATCTCAAATACAAGTAAAGTTCTAGCATTTTACTTATTACACGTGTGTCCGTTTTGATATACACATAGTTATGACATACACTGTTTAAGGAAATCACACTTAGTTAGCAAGGTTTTAGTGATTGATAAGCAGACTGAATGCTGCCTTACTTTTGCAGAAAGCAGAAGCAAAATTAAAAAGCAAATACTTTTTGAGATGCATGCAAAAGAGAAACATATTTCACTTATATTTAGGAATATATATATAATTTTCAGATATATCTATAATTGAAAATGTCAAACTTTTATCATGTAAAAACTAAAAGAGATTTTGATTGAAGCAAAAACCAATTAAGCATCAGATACTGCTTTATTACTGCATTACTCTTTCCACTTTTTCCCCATAGTGTACATTATCGGTCGATAGTTTGCTCACGTGTTTTTCCACTATTTTAGAATATTAATAACAAAATTAACGCTATATTATAAATGCTTGGAATTATACACCGACCAAGTAAAATGTTACACAAATCAAAGATATTTTATATTTTAAATTTGCACATTTCTCCCAACACTGCATCTTCTCAAACAGCTTCATGAGAGAGTTCTACAAGTTCTACATAAAAACAATGTTTAAGAAGAAAAGAAAAATAGATTAAAAAACTTATTTATTAAAATGCATTTTATTCAGAAATGATTTGTAAAGGGGCATTATCTTCATAGTTATATTTGTTTTAGAAACAAATTTGAACTATATACATTTATCAAAATAATTAAAGACAAAGAAAAATGTATGTTCAACCTTCATCTATTAGTTTACATGCACTGTACATACTTAATCTTTATTCCCAAAGACATGTTTACCTGTTTAACATTAAATCAGTACATACATTTTCCAATTCTACATTTATTTATATCCATACATTATGTTTGCTATGACCACATTAATTTATCCTTATTTTGTAAGTTCCTCTTGCATCACTCATCTCTTTTACATGGGCTAAATCCCAGACCTCAGTCAATAATAAAGCACACACAACTGTCCACCCAAGACAAGGTGTCAATCTTGGAGACGTTTCTAGTGCACAGCATGTTTGGTGAAGGGCTGAGGTAGCACTGTTTTCACAGACTCAGGGAAATCACAGGGTCTGACATTGCCGATGACGGGCCGTCAGTAAACGAACAGTCTGACGTAAGAGACAAGCCTGCTTTAAGGTAGAGGCAGGAAGACTTTGAGTCTCATGGGTTTGATCTGGACCTGCACAGTGTCTTAATCTCAGCAAAGGATGTTTCTGTCCTGCTAGAGGAATTATGTAACAGGCTTTGCAGGCTCTGTTGCTGGACATTGTGTATTAAGGCAAACTGGAGAATGCATCTCAGAAATGATCTGTTATTCATGGTGTGGAAATTTCGCCCCAAAAGCACAATGTTGAGTATACATAAACATGGGGAAAAAATACTTTATATGATATGTAAGTTCAAATCAGATAAATAAGAGCTCTCTCTCTCTCTCTCTCTCTCTCTCTCTCTCTCTCTCTCTCTCTCTGTATATATATATAATATAGAATCAGTCGGATTAAAAAACATGGTGTTTAATTAAGAAAAAATGGTGAAGCTTTCTGTAAGAAGACGTGTATTGCGTATTGTGTATACGACATTTATGGCATGAGTCGTCGTGTTGTCATAATTTTGCGACAATCAGTACATTTCACACGGGAAAGTCTTCATGTCAGCGCACTTTTACCCACTTAACTTCAAGAGACAGAAAACAGAATGTCTGTTTACCTGTTTTAATGTAAATGATAAAAGGAAGTACTTGATTCATGGATGTTCAACAATATTAAGTGTAACTGTAAAGCCAGAAAAGTATGATGTATAATAACAAAGTTACAAGGAATCTTGTAAGTTAAAGTCTCTACCAGTTGGTTACTTCAGCCTGTTTTTAATTTTCCTGCTTGAATGTCTTGTATAGCCTTTAAATGTAATTGACCTTCACTATAGGGGTAATTAATGCCTTTTCCAGTTAATTATGGTTTAGACTCTATGTTAGTGTTGCTGTTTCCCACAGGGATTCATTGTCATCTTCAAAAGGATCCACTTTCATGTGTTAAACTTCCCTTTCCTCACAAGAGGAAACTTCATATACGAGTTAGATCCCGACCTAGCCATTAATCCGAAGATAATGAATGCAGAGATGCAGATGTATACTGTTTGTCACCAACTTCCCCTTAGAACAAAATGAAGAAGGCAAAGAAATTTAATTAGGACCTGTGTGACACCGATTATGTTTCACAGATGTTCCTTCATTTTAACAAGCAACAAAAATGTTTGTGTATGTGAAGATATTTATAGTGAGGGAAAAAAATTCATTACTCTGTAATACACTGCAGATTGGAGGCCAAGAAGGTGAAGTGACATTAGATTTGTAGAGAAACTGTAAAATTGGGGTTATCCCCCCTCCCCGAAATTAAAATAACAAAAGAGTTTAATGCAGGGTGCTGTTGTGATAATCACTAGCCTGAATGTCTGTGCCATGTCTCTGGCTCCACAGTGGCACTGGGTATCGTCCTGACCAGCGGCTGTGCCACGTCCCGCCACTGCCAGCAGCAGGAGCTTCCCGGAGTGAACATCTACTGCTGTGATACAGACTTATGTAATAGTGCACCCTGCTGGTACACAGGAACACTGCATTACATCTGCATTCTGGTTGGACTGGTGGTGATGCATCTGTGAAAGGAGAGAACTCATGAGAAACAGTGTCTGTGGAAATGCTCAAAAATTATGTTTGCTCTTTTTTTGTATGCCTTTTGCAATATATGCGGCATATTACATTCCTACTGCCAATCAGGGACTTGAGCTGAAGGATGGCCAAAGGGAATATGATGAGTATTCTTAACTGATGGGTACCTATCATCAACATTTTTCACAGAAAAAAAAAGAAAGAAAAACAACTTCATAGGGTGATGAGCCACCATGTTTTGAAATTTAGTGAATAGGAAAGGAAAAGTGGAGGTTATGAATGTTAAAGAAAAAGCAAAAAAACCCAAAAAAAACATTATAAATAATGAGGTCCTAAATACTTTATTCAGTATTTGTAAGTGTCATTATGGCATGGAAAACATTTTCTATCATTATATGTTTATTTGGCTTACATTAAATATTCTGCATAATTGGTTCATTGTGTTTTGGACTGTATATAAATGAAGTTGCCTGTATTAAAATTGCCATTTCAAACGAGTCTCTTCAGTTTCTAAGCAACTGGCAGTGATAGCTCAACAGTAAAATTACTGTAGTCAGCAATATGAAGTTAATGTTCGACTCTGTACTGGGACAGGATTCTGCTTCACTTGTAAATCTCTTTTACTCCCAAGTGAATTAATGTAACTCAAAATATAAGTGGAACAGAAAATGGATAAAAACAATGGAATGTTCCAGATAGTTGATGGGGGAATGTTGAGACATTAAAGTGTAAATTTACTTATAATGGTTAACTCATGGATAAGCATATGTGAAATGTTAAATTAATTCCTACATTAATGTCGGAGAAAAAAAGATTTTTATGATTTTGACATGATTTAATAATTTATAAAGTGTAGAAAATAAAAATAAAGTGTAGTTGTAGTGGGCTGGGACTGTAGACTTTGTATGTTTTTAATTATTTATATTGAAGTATGCATATAGGTTTTTGTGAAAGATATTTTACCTATGTATAAAATATCTTTTGCATTTACTTGATAGCAATGATGATTTATCTCAAGAGTAATGTTGTTGTGGGTAATTTGCCCGATATACATTATATGGCCAAAAGTATGTTGACATGTATGTTGACACCTGTATCATCACATCCATATGTGCCCATCCCAAAACCATGGCCATTAACATGGATTTAGTCCCTCCTTGGCTGTTACAACAGCCTCCACTCTTCTGGGAAGTCTTTCCACTAGTTTTTGGATTATGGTTGTAGGATGCTCACGCAGCTTCAAGTCCATTAGTGAAGTCACTGATGTCGGGTGAGGAGATCTGGGGTGCAGTTGGTGTTCCAGTTCATCCCAAATGGCGTTCCGTGAGGTTGAGGTCAGGACTTGGGCCACTCGCGTTCTTCCTCTCTAACCTTGGCAAACCGTGTTATCATGGACCTCACATTGTGTACGGGGCATTGTCATTCAGGACTGGTTTGGGCCCCATAGTGACAGTGAAGGAATATCTTAATCCTACAGCATACAATGACATACTATACAGCTGTGTGCTTCCAGTGTTGGAAGGAGCACATATGAGCATGATGGTCAGGTCTGGTCATATCGTGTATTAGAATGGTGATTTCAAAGATAACTAGAAACCTGGGTCAGTTAGAAACTATGGTTTTAATCAAAGGTTACTATTTTAATTGCTGGTTCAATACACATTATATTAACAAGAATGAGTGAGGAACAAATTGTTGTTAGTTTATTTCACTATTATTTCTGCAAACCAACAAATATACTGCTTTATTTGTTCTTTTTTTTTTAAGAAATTCTGTTATTTAATTTATAATCTTGATTCAATCCTTATTTATGACACATTTTCTGTGGTGTCAGACGCCCTTTGTGTACGATAGAGGAAACCCTGTGTTGTGCTCCGCCGCCATCTTGGACAGGCAGGCAGACTCCCTCCCACCTCCAGCCCAGAGGAAGCTGCAGATCCGCTCGGAAACTCACGGCGTGAAATCAACACCACAGCCCCTGGTAAGGAGTTTATTTGCGTCTGATTATGATGGTAATTTTGTCCGACATTACTATAAAATTGTCACGTAAAGCATTCTCTTGGTATACGTGCTTAGAGTGAATTTTTGGAGTAAAAACGCCTGGGATAACCGGTTAGCATGTTAGCTAATTTTACTCAGGTAAGCGTAGCTAGCCTTTCTCTTAGCAATGTAGCAGGCTAGCGCTAGCTAGTTCAGGAAGCAAATTGGTGGACTGTTGGTGTCTCTGGGAAAACAGGAAGCAGGCTACCGGGCTACACCCACATTTTATTGTATTTTTTTTTGTATGTTTAAATTGTTAGACACTAGTCCAGTCGTAGCTATTTTCCTATATAGCTAGCGCTATTAATTGTGTTAGCTTTGTTTTAGCATCTGGGGAATGTATAATAGGGATGACTGTGTGCTGTCCGACATGCTAGCTAATATCTACACATGACTCGTTTGAATTTATGTAAATAACATTAAGTGGACGTTTTGAATATTATCAGTGGAAGTGAGTTGTTTGTGATTTTTCTTGAGTGCGTGACAGGAATAAATAAATTAAGCTATACAGTAACTCGGCGTTATTACTATTGACCCCACCATTAGTGTCAGCTATGCTCCAGGCATTGTGTGTGTTTGGGTTTTTATAATCTATTTTATAGGTAAATAGCTAGTGTTTGCTATCAGAATAATTATTATTGACTAGCTAGCACAATTATTAAATAGCCAGTACAGCTATTGCATAGAAACCCCTGCTGTTTTCTTAATAAACAGCAGATAATTTACAAGGGGTGTAACGATTCACTCAGTTCAAGATTCGATTCGATTGACGATTCTGGCTTCATGAGTCGATTCAGTTCGATTCTCAGAATAGTTTGAACAATGAAGAAAATTGATTACTGAGAAGAATTCCTTGTTTAAATTTCTGAATCATAAACTATGTGCATTTTTGACTGTATAGAAGTAAAAAATCGCTGCAAGGTTTAAAATTGTAAGCAAAATGTACTAGAGGTTCACCACATCTTACGAATAAATACATAATCTTATCAATTCTCCCAAAAATTATGATTGAATAAACAAAATCTCAGAGCCTGGGGAAATGATCGATTGATGCATAATGAGCTAGCAGCGCCTGAGGCATCATTATAGCTAGAAATAGAGCTTCAATGTCTATAAAATGACTCCAGGATTCTTAGTAATGGTGCAGGCTGTGCATCATGTGACCAGCATGCTGTGTATGTATTTTAGCTCTAATTTTATTTTCAATAATATGAATCGCACATTTCCATGATGCATATCATCACATTTTTAGATTGTGATTTTCCCAGTGTTGTTAAAGTTAGTTGATTGTGAGGCCATTTATTGACGTGTAGTGAATTTACATTAGGTAGACGATTTTGGGTGTAGTACAAGTTTTTTTTGGGAAGGTTCCAGGTTTAAACCTGATCTTGAGTAACTGAATTGAGGAATTTTGCAGGTTCTCCCTGTGTACATGTGAGTTTCCTCCGGATTCTCTGGTTTCCTCCATCATCAGTAGGTGTACTGGATGCACAAAATTGGCCGTTTGTGTGAATAAGTTCGTGAATGCGTGTGTATGTGCAGTCTACAGTGGACTGGTGTCCCATCCAGGGTGCTCTTGTGCCCAGGGATAGACGCTGGATCCATCATGAACTTAAAGATGAATGAACGTTACTGTTTAGTTCACTTATTGTATCTCACTGGGGTTAAGAAGCCTTTTAGCTTATGTAGGATCTAATGGTTTAAAATGTGGATCAGAGAGTGTGCTGTTCTGCAGAAAAAAAAGACACACTTGTGAGAGATTTCTGCTTTCTGAATCAGGGAAGGGAAGTGCTGAGACGGCAGACTGATCACATGCTTTCCTCTGTTTCTCCTTAATGCAGGTCTGCGCATCGAGTTTGAACCCAGAAAGCTTTTATCAGGTTATAACTCTGCGCTGTAGGTATAGGAAAAGGCTAGGTCATATTTCTGTGCTGCGAGCTCACGTTTGTGGTCTCGGATCACCTTGCAAGGGCAAGAGTGTGTTACGCTTCTGAAGCCTCACATGTTTTATATGTAGCCTAATGAAAGTGTCACCTGATGCAGGGTCACATGAGCGGAGGTGAGAATGCAGTAGTGTGATGAGAGCTTAGAGTTTCTGAATGGGGAGGAAAAAAAAAAATCAACCATGCTCTATTTATAATTCGCAAACTGAAATTGCTCAGGTTTCCCAAAATGAATATAAATCTCACAAAACTGCTGTGACTTCTTAATGGGGTTTCCTAGACACATGTATGTGACGTGTTCAGTTCAGTTCAGGTCTGAGGGACTCCATGTTAAGATGGCCGAGAGGCTTCGTTTCGTAGCTATTCATTAGTTAGTGTAATACTGTTGTGTGTTTCTGGATTAACACATGGTTACATGTAGAGAACTGCTACTGATCCCTTTTAGCCCACAAATCAAGGTCATGTAATGAAGTCATATTTCAGAGGCCCAGGCAGATTTTAATGCATAACAGAATAATATCCTCTGGCTTGTGTCTCATCTTATTAGCATCTGGATATGCTCTGTTTCCTTGTCAAACAAAATTGGATTAGTGATTGATAGTTTTTTTTTTTTTCCAACAGCTCCTGATCAGAGCTCTACATCATATCTGCAGCTCTCTGCCACAGTTATTTTATTATTTAGTTATAAATTTACTTTATAGAAGGTACATCCTACTATACTTTATATACTTTATAGTAGGTACATCCTTTAAGGCTAAACTTCTTTGAATTAAACTTGGCTGATGCACATTTTTGCTATCGTTTAAGACTTATAATGATTTGTCAGTTTTTTATGTATGTTTTTAAGTTGTTTTCGTTCAGGTGTTCCTGATTATATTCAGCAGAATTACACCACTAACATGTCCCAATGCTGGAAGAAAGAAAGCGAGAGAGTTTTGTACACACCTTAACAGTATGCTAGTACGGGGATACTCTTCCAATACGCTGTTCACTTCAACTCACTATTTTTGCTTTTTCAAATTTTTTTAAATCAAATCTGAATCAAAGTATAATTAATTCATTTCAGTTTTACACAATTTGTAAAAACTTTTCCTCGTATTTAGTCCTGGCCAATTCCCTCCCTCAAGTTAGATCTCCCCGATCATATGGCCTCTGCCAAGGCGAAGACCATCACGTCCTTCCTCAGAGACGCGTGAAGCCAGCCAGCCGCATCTTTTCGAACTGCTGCTCATGCCGCATCACAGGGCAGCGTAACACGCAGGGAGGAACGAGCTTTTCACCCTCTTCTGCATACATGAGCTCACAGACACCCATGATTGGCTAGAGACACATTTTAAAGCTCCAGTAAGCAAAAGTGTAACAAAAAAACCCCACATTGTGTGCAACCATAAACTCTCAGTGAAGGTTCTAGAAGCTAATAACCTTGAGTGCTAATCAACAACAAATTCCTATTTTGATGGTCTTTGTATAGATTGTGTATGTTTTCAGTGTGACTGCTACTGTCAATCAAATCCATTTCCATTTTGTATATAGTTAGAGATGTATGCGTGTTTTTGCAACTGGAAAATCTCCAAACTAAAGGCCTGACGTATTGTAGCAAGCAGTGCACTTACAAGTCTGATTATTGACAGATTTAGAATCATCCTGCTTAAGAAATGCTCCAGAAAATTAGACAGTATGATGTCTCATTAAGAAAGTGTAAATTGCGTGATGCTGCACACACCCTGAGGCCGAACTGAGGACGCAGGTTCTGTTACTGAAGATCAGAATCTGTTTGAGTCACTACGTCAAAAATTATTCTCTTTTTGGAATTCGCGTAGCGGTTTTAACAATGTCAAACAGCTGCCTAAGAGAACTCCAGATGTTGGAGCCCTAATGGGCCAGCCAGCGGATAGCGCGATTACAAATCATCATGTGTTGCAGCGTGAAGACAAACGGTGCAGTGTGTTAAGAGGATGTTCAGTGTGAGAAAGTTGTGAATTAACGTCCTGAGATGAGCACAGGGCAGTCTTTATGATCACAGGAGCAGTTTACAAATCTACAGTGAGATGAATTAACTTTGTTTTTGTTTTGTGTCTCTGTTTTTTATAGAGCCACAATGGCCACCGCACCGTACAACTACTCGTACATTTTTAAATACATCATCATCGGTGAGTATGAACGAGAGCGTGTGGGGGTCAGTGGGTCAGGCAGCACTACTTCATAGTCTCTGCTGGCAGAATGCATTCCTTTTTATATTTAATCTTTCATGACTGTGCATTTATTCCCCTCTTTGTGTCCCTATGACTCCAGCACTGCTTGTAAATGACTCCCTTTACTTGCACTTGTACCATGTGACATTACGGTTACAGTACTGTGCGGAATGTAACATGTTCCTTCTGCTCCCTCCTCAGGGGACATGGGGGTCGGGAAGTCATGTTTGCTTCACCAGTTTACAGAAAAGAAATGTGAGTACCACACCAAGCATCACACCATTTTTTTAACTCAAATATGTATTCACAAGGCACGCAAGGACGATGCTTTTCAAAATCACTGATGTGCCAGTAAGACGAGACTCTTGACGGTGAATAGTCCATGATGAACATCTCCAAAAATGCATAATGAAAGTTCAGGACTATTGACCGAGGAAGCGGAGCTCCAGATGCGCCGCCCGTCTTTCACCGAGGGTGCATCCTGTATCACTTCACACAAGTGGGCCATTGAAAGCACAAAATAAACAGGAACTTGTGCAGTCTGAAGAGAAAAGGTTATAGAGGGCGACAGAGAAACTCTGTCAGCTGCTCTAGTGTTTTTTAGCTCTTTAGCTGAGGCAGTGAGAAAAGGCTTTTTATTTTAATCTTGGAGGAAATGGGAACAAATCTTTATAGGTGTACGATTCTATATAGATGCACTACACGTCTCGAAGTCAGATTGAACCCGGTCCTTTCTTTACGCAGAGGCGCCACTGTTTAATTGTTGCATGTATGGATTTTGAACCTCTGATAGGGGCACCTGCTTTAAAAGCTAAAACAGCAGTCAGACCAAATATGAATAAAATCATCTCAGCAGAAAAGCTACAAAACAGAAGGAGAAAGTACAAAGGGTGTGAAAGTCACTAATTTGCTTTGCAGACTTTATCTAGGTGAACTGTGACCTGTGAATTCGCAATCCTCATTTTGTCATCCAACATAAAACGAAGGCAGTGCTGATCTCTATGGATGGTAAAAGTGCAGGACGAAGTGTTCCGTTTATCATCTCTGCTGTTAGCACGGAGCCGTCTTGTCCGCCCACGTACACTAGGGACTTTTTTGTGGACAATTCATTTTCTCACTAACAATGTTGGCACCGCTACTTTTTGTGTTTAAGTATCTTTTTGTATACTATATGGCCAACCGTTTGTGGACACCTGACCATCACACTCCGATTCGGTTCTTATCTAATCTGTTTCCACAAAGTTGGATGCAAACCATTGCATAGAATGTCTCTGTATGCTGTAGCTTTAAGATTTTCCTTCACAGTAACTAAAGTTCCAGCATGACGATGCCCCTGTGCACAAAGTGAGATCCATGAAGATGTGGTTTGCTAAGGCTGGAGTGGAAGAACTCGAGTGTCCTGCACAGAGCCCTGACCTCAACCTCACTGAACACCTTTAGGATGAACTGGAATGTCGACTGCACCCCAGACCTCCTCGTCCGACATAAGTACCTGATCTAACTAATGCTCGTGTGGCTGAATGGACAATCCCTCACCGCCCCAAAGTGTAGAAGAGTAGAGCTTATTATAACAGCAACTTGGAGACTACATCTGGAATGGGATGTTCAAAAAGCACATATGGGTGTGATGGTCAGTTACTTTTGGAGATATAGCGTACTTTTCCATTGGACACTAGTAAGGCATGTGGTAAGGTGTGGTGACAAATCCGAATCCAGAACTGTCTGTAGGCTGTGTCTGTTTCCCGTCACACAGCAGTACCTGTCAAAGCACGACGCATAGCAGGATGTTGTAGCAACAACAGTGTCTTTAAGGCCTGAGTTACATTTTAAGTAAAGATACTTTTTCAGTTTTTCACTGTATTCAATGGGAACGTTATCAGCCACTGTTCCTGTGCCGTGCTTGTTGTCTGATGATTCATGGCGATTGCATTTTATCAGCACTATTTCTAACCACATCCTTTTTGCCACTCTTGTAACCCTGCCAAGAAACATAACCAAAATTAGCATAGCATTGCTTAGTGTTACGGCTCCCTCGGCAGAGAAAATTGACAACAGAGAACGAGATTGTGGGTTTGTTACTGTGTAGGCCGGTAGAAAAGCCCTGCGCGAACACAGTTTCTCACCGAATCATCGTTCGTGTCCAGTTGGCTCATCGTTGAAGCATGCTGTGAAATGCATGATATCTACAGTTCTGTTTGTGAGGCATATTGTTTTCTGTCAGCAATCATAGAAGTGACGTAATTTCTTTTTTCCCCTGCAGTCATGGCGGACTGCCCCCACACAATCGGCGTGGAGTTCGGAACGAGGATTATTGAGGTGAGCGGGCAGAAGATCAAGCTGCAGATCTGGGACACGGCAGGGCAGGAGCGCTTCAGAGCTGTGACGCGCAGCTACTACCGGGGTGCCGCCGGAGCGCTCATGGTGTACGACATCACCAGGTAGACGTCTGCTCATTTCTGACTCCTTTCAGTGAGTCAAATGGCTCAGAGTGGAGTCTTTTGTCTCCCCAAATGACTCCTTGCCAGTTTTTCCCCCAAACCAGCCCAATAATGTTGGCTTTGCCCATCTATCACCTTAAATGGTTCAGTAAAATCTTGATTTCTGGTTGCAGTAAACTAAACACACCTCCGTGCCAAGCTCATCGTTTGCACCAAAACAAAAGCCTCATTCAGGATGCATGTATTTGTAATGTGTAATGAATGTACCACAGTATGGATATTTATTTTAGATAGCGATAGTGTTTGCACACTGTGAGGTAAATGCCTGATAGTACAATGCAATGGATTAACACTTAAGCTTTCACATAACATTTTTATTCAAAGCAATTTACAATTTAGACAGGATACAACTGAGCACTTGAGATTAAGCTCCTTGATCAAGAGCTCAGTATGGTGAAGTCACGACCGTCTAATCATTAGCCCAGTTCTTAATTTAACATTGTAGGATAATGAATGTGTGATTAGGTGGTTATATAACGTGTACTTGTGCTCATCAGCGAGGCAGCATACAATGACAGGTGTGTATGTGGCGTCTGTCTGCTGTGCTCCGCTGGCATGGTTTGTGTTTCCGATTGCTCTCATAACAACTAGTGTTCTTTCCCTCTCTGTCTTACACTCTGACAGGAGAAGCACATATAACCACCTCAGTAGCTGGCTTACTGACGCTAGGAACCTCACCAACCCCAATACCGTGAGTAGACTTCTCTAGGAACCTTTTTATTTCCTCGAGTCTTCATATAATTACGCCTCGGTGCCAAGCGCCATGTTTCATTCTCAACCCCCCAAAAAGCTACTTTCAAGATGTAAGTATTTTTAATGTGTACCACTGTCAGAATATTAACTTTAGAAATTGACGTGCGTGTTTGTGTTTTTTTTCCCCCTCCTTTACAGGTGATCATTCTCATAGGTAACAAAGCAGACCTGGAAGCCCAGCGAGATGTGACGTATGAAGAAGCCAAGCAGTTTGCCGAGGAGAACGGTGAGATAACGGAGGTTACGGGAGTCCGCACATGTGCATAACACACATTTTTATCCATGTTGCTCCTTAACACCACATCAGGGTCTTGTAAACCTCTACACACAGCAGCTCTGCTCTTGTTTTATTCATTTCCGTCCTCTGCTCTGCAGGTCTGCTGTTCCTGGAAGCCAGCGCAAAAACGTAAGTTAGCAATAACGGCACATGCTGACTTTAATTACAGCGCTGGCTTGATGAGTGAGGAATAAAACATGACAGGGCATGGTGTTGAAAGATAAATAAAGACATGGTGGTGTGATGTAGATCGACAAGGTTATTTTGCTAAAAGCGCAGCACTTTGCCAACCATTAGGATTTCTGATTAATTAAAGAACGTGTTCATGTTTTTATCTATTTGTAGTTACAGCTAATGTATTTAATACAGTGGGACAAATTAGTTCCTCCTATCACGTACTTTACAGCAGCTTTATGCAGCCGTTCCTCTACGAGCCTCTCTTTTTCTCTCTCTTGAAGTTGATAAGGCAAAAAATTACTCGTCATGTTCCTGAACTCGGTTCTGAAGACGTGTCCCGTGGCGGAAAGTTTACCGACTGTTAGGAAGGGCTGTGACGGGAGACGCTTTAATCCAGTTATTATTAGGCGTAAGGCATCCTCGTTACAAATCCCACTGAATGAGCTGTTACTATAGAAATTACAGTGTGTTGGAGCAAGTTAATATGAACCTGTGATTTGCCTTGTAGCCAGAATTAGTCAGAGCTGCTGCTGTAGCAAAATTATCAACAATTAATCAGAACAGTAATTAAAATCTCTTAAGGACTGACGGCTGGGCTATTACTTTTTTTCTAAATTCTAAAGTTTATTTTTGCTCATGTGTAATCTCAGCTAGTCCCTTTATTCTATGGCTAGGTCACAGGGTTCTTTGTTTTGTAGTGGGCAAGCGCATTTAATTATTAAAACAACTAATAACCAACATATGCATAAGTTTAAATCGGAAATGGAAAGATTAGCGGATTTTCAGATTGCATACAATGCAAGAGAGATGTTTAACACGAAGCGTTAATGATGGAAGAATCTCCATAAACAGAGGACTAATTAGTCAACTATCGATGATTCCATTAAAGTTGGAGCGTATATTATAAAAAAAATTTAAAAAAACCCTTGTCCGTGACGTTTAGATACTATATGTGTAATCCTGTTGAATTATTAAGTATTGTTAGAAGCTAGTCCAGATTGTATGCTATAATAAGGGCATATACACTCCCCATATATGATACTTTGTAAAAATGTTTTTATATCCGTATTATTGATCACGATTCTGCAGGCAAACGCTTAAAACAGAACGTGTATTTATTCCCTCTTGGACACTTTTGAGTGTGTTGTGCTGTTCCTGGCATGCATCTAATTTAATACTAGTTAAAAGAAACCTTTTTTTGGAGGTTTGTTTAACATTCAGCTTGGTTTTGTGGGAGAGAAACTCAGTCACGCTTTATCAGGAAACACTTCTATCTCCATAAAAGATGCATCATGGTCATCTTACTCATGTTTGTTTTCCACAGAGGTGAGAATGTGGAGGATGCTTTCCTGGAGGCGGCAAAAAAGATTTACCAGAACATTCAGGACGGCAGCCTAGACCTGAACGCGGCCGAATCGGGGGTCCAGCACAAGCCCTCTGCTCCTCAGGGCGGCCGGCTAACCAACGAAGCACAGCCTCAAAGGGAAGGATGCGGCTGCTAATGACCAATGCTACCTACCCATCCCCTCTCACCTCTCCTCTTTTCCCATCACTCCACCCGGCCTCGTCCTTTCCCAACCTGCAGGGGGCGTGAGCAGGGGCCGACGAACGGAGGCAACTCCACACAGGCTCGACTGTTTGTGCGCAATTCAACCCCCCCTCTCTATCACTTTTTTTTTTTTCTCTCTCACTCGCTTATCAGTTTGTTCTCTTTCTTCCATCAAGCTCTGCCTGAGTATCGGCTCATATCTGATACTGGTCAGAGGTATGAGAAGCATCAAAGGCATGATGGCGGCATGGTGGTGATCATCAGTTGTCTTAGTCAAAACAGAAAATCTGGAAAATTCCGAGACAGTATTGGCCGTAATACCGATGCTCAGGATCAGATGGTACGTCCATACTAGCAGTAAAACCTCGTCAGATTAACGCTGTGTATTTTATTATAGTGCGTGTTAATCCTCGGGGATGTTGGAGTCTTTTCTCACTCCCAAAAAATGACACTTTACAAAAAGGCACTTGATCTTTTAAAAGATTCCCCCCCCCATCTCTTTGTGCTGGGCATCAGTTTTCCCCTCTTGACCCATGTACATTAGAACTAGAACCAGCATTTGATTTGTTGCCTTATTGTCTTATGATTCATGTTATTATAACCATCGCTGTCTAATCTTATTCTGTTTTCCGTCAGAATTAAACATGCCGTTTTACACGGTGGCGACATTATTTTATTATTGATCTCGGTGTGACAGGAAAAAGCTTCATTCGTGACTGCCGTGTGGTAGGTGCGCTTGTTCTGCCTGTAAATTTCAGCCACCGCTGTCATATAGGCTTGTATAGAAACACTTCAGATCACAAAAGGTGTAAATCCACTTCGGCGTTAAAGGGAAGAGATCAGTGTCAGTTTCACTCTCTGTACCATATAAAACACTTAAATGGCCGCTGTATATATGGCTAAATACGTTGGGGGCGGGGTATATAGCAGCACTCTTTCCATTGTACAGCGGATACGCAAGTCACTGGTAACCCTCGACTAGGAAATTCTTTAATGTTTTTTCTATGACTAAATGTGTGCGAGGACACACTTGCTTTGCTCAGAGGGTGTTCAGGTTAAATTCCACTACGCACCTCCTTTTGGCTTACGTGTGGCAAAATCCTTTTACCTGCCTCTGAATTCAGCTGTACACTGGAGGTTCTTTAGGGAGGGCGGAATGCTGCTCAAAGCTGACAAGTGAGTGGTTTGGTTAAAGAGGAAGTGAATGTGTCGAGGGAGTTCTTCGTGCTTCTTTTAAGTGTCTGAATAACCACTTCTGGCTGCGTCCACATCAGATTAAAATGTATAAACTTTATACATACGAGTACATTTTGAAGGAGCTGCGCTAACATTAAAATGCATTCTTGCGTGTATATGATTAAAATGTTGATATTTTGATTTTAATGATAATAAAATATTCTAAACCGAAAAGATTCTATTTGTTTGTTTGTTTTTTTGTTCCGAGGTGGAGATTAGGTTTATCTTAATAATATTTAAAATGTTATATTTCTTGGAAACACACACCATCTTGACGGAACATCGAATGTTCCAAGATCTTTTCCTTGCTTCACAATATGTAAGGACTAAAACACTTGGGGGCGTCCTGCTGTAAGAAAAGCATCGATGGCATGGTGCGAGTTGGCCCTTAACCATCACCACTGCGAAGTTTATGTTCAAATAAAAGCGCACGCTGTGTTTCAGCTTTTGCGTTATTCCTCTAAATTATTATTCTTATACCACAGCAATCTGATCATTTTTAATTTGTTAATGAAAGATTTTTTTATGCATCCACAATACCTGTTCCCTCACCAGCTTCTCTTTATCTCTCATGAAGACAAGCTGCTTTATTTTGTCCGATTAACATGTTACTAAGAAAATGGAAAGTGCAAAATCCTAAAGCTATTCCTGTCATGGACAACTTAGACTGGTACATGCTGACACTGAAGACTCCTTGCATAAATGTTCAAATGTAATCAGTTTATTATTAGGCTTGGATTATGAGATACATCTCCCATATAGTCCCTGCGAACCACACAACTGTCTGAGCTGCTTTCATACAAAATTATTCAACTCTTTCTACCAACTTCGAACTGAGAATTTAACAGTGCTGTGGTATAAAGGAAATTAAACACTGACTGACCAGTAAACATGGACCAATGGAACAAAAACTGCCATCATTCAAGTAACAAAATTGCTTTGTATTTTATGCAAGGAATTGCACCATGGTTACAAAGAACAACAAATGGAGAGAGAATGTGTATTTACAAAGATGAGCAAATTAGTGTACAAAACTGTGACGCTTGCATAAAAAAAAAAAAAAAATAGTGGCATGAACTTTATGAAGATAAAAACAGAAGTCAACATTGGCAGTACCATGTTGAAACTAAGGCAGCTTGTGATTGGATTCATCCTCAAGCATCGCAGTCAGAGGGCTAAGTGTCGAAAACGCAAACACTAATACTGTAAAACAATACGAGTAAAACGAAAAGGTACGTTTTTTTAGTAAGAGTTTCTGACTTAGCAGTGAAGGTTCATTGGTTGGTTAAGTATACGACTTCGTGGCACTCGTTACATCTCTGTCTTTACCATTAATGACGTTTATAAGAGTGACTGGGCCACTGAATCATGGGACATGAGGAAAAACCTTGAATCATGTTAGTGATTCTAATCCTTAAAGTCTCTGAGCAATCTGAGCCCCATTTACACCTGGTTGATTCATGTGTCCTGGATTGGATTTTATCTTCTCCCATGCACTTGTCAAAATTAATGCAAACGATCATTACATGTAGCCTGCAGCTCTAGGTTTTGACTATGGTCTCCTGTCCTGATGTAATGTTAGTAGTGATGCAATATATTATAAAGGGTTTTACGTATTCAGTCCAGGATAAAAATCCTGATACTCAAGACGCACAGAACAACCAGGTGTGACTGGGATCTTTGGGAGTGGTGTGCAGAACATTACGAAGTGACGTAATGAGTGCCGGCTTGCACTCTTACAGATTGTTAGATCAAATAAAAACATTCAGATACAGATGATCTAGGGTTACTGGTGTTACCAGTCCTTCTCCGGCTCCTAGAGACAGTAGTGTTCGTAATCAAACATCCGTGACAGTTACTGTAGCTGAATGTATAAGTAAAAATGCTCAGTCAGTCCTTTTTTTTTTTTGTTTTTTTTCAAGGCCACATCGTTGATTATTGGTGATACGGTCTTTAAGGGCAACAACATTTAAGGCACATCTGTTCAAAAGAAAGAACTGCACTGATTCGGAAATTTTCTGGCACAGTGATTCTCTAATACTTAACAGGGCTCAATATTAACAACGGGGCTGTAACACATCACACAACAGGGCTCTTTACTGAAAAACAAAGGTCTTGGTCAAAACCATGATAGTCTCCCATCTGTACACAAAAACCTAGAGTGGATTTCTTAAGTGAGCCCCAGGGAACACAATGTGAGGTCTGACTGATACTGTAATCAACAAAATCAGAGAATACTTTTTTTTTTTTTTTGAGAAATACTTATTACAGGCCGAATTTTCCAACCTAACTAATACTCAGACTTGGATGTGTTTCATATTTCAAGAATCTTTAGGATCAAACCCAACTGACAAGATGGTTCTTTTGAATTTGTGCTTAACACCAAGACACTTCCGTCCTATGATATGCAACCTACAGTATAGAGTCCTACAGTATTTTTTTAAATGAGAGGTGATTTCAGATTGTTTAGGAAAAATGTATGTCACAGCCATTCAGAAGAAAAAAAAAAATTCCCCCCTCTAAATCTGCTTTGTCAAGATCATTATTCTGCTGATTACCCTGAAATGGGGAAAACTAAAGGGAGGATCGAGGCACTTCCGCTACCTCTGAACAATGTCACTAATCTCCTTGACAGAGGACAGGAGTTTGGTAAAGTCTTGTGGAGTGCTGGCACCCCCAATGGCTGTAGGGCAGATCTGCAGCTCCCTCAGGCTGTTCTCCAGCTTGTTTATGGCCTCCCGAAAAGCAAACTTGTTCCTCATCTGCTGTATGGAGTCCACATAGCTCAGGCAGTACTTGGACAGGTTGTTGCCAGCCTCCAAAACCGCATTGTGACTGCCTGTCTGCTCAGAGTTCCTGCTGATGGCAGCACGCAGAAGCTCTGTGCTCTCAAGGACCATCTCCCGGGTGATGGTTGAGTTGGGAATACGTTCATTCTGACGTGTTTTCCTCAAAGAGCGGCGTGTAGTCACGAGGGGGATGAAAGCCGTAGCCGAGCCCTGGTCTCCGGCAGGTGAGCTGGGTACTACTCCCAGTGGCTGACTGGTTGGAGAAGTGGACGCGGTCTTTGTTTGTTGTGCTTTTGAGGTGCTAATTTTTTTGGTACTTTCCTGGGGCAAGAAGGACCTGCCTTGTTCGGCGCCAGAGGGGCTTAGGTCAAGACTGACTTTGACTTTAGTGTCAGCAGTTAGGTCTTGCGTGGGGCTCCTTGAAACCTTCCCAGATTTGACACTTGAAGGTGGAGGAGGAACTGGCTTGGACTTTGTGAACTTTCCCCTATCCTTCTCTCGCTGACCCGAGATATCTAGAGGTTGTTTGTGTCTGCGTGCTCTGCACTCCTCCCCGGCTGCTCCCAGGGCAGAAAATGCATTCGATTTAAGCAGTTCTGCTTGGAAGGCACTAGTTTTGGGACTTTCGTTCTGCATTTGTGGCCGATGGCCCAGCTTGGGGGTTAGGGTCTGGGGGCTTGATCCCGGACTAGATTCAGTATCCTTAAAAACCTCATCTAAAGCATCTTCTGTCTTCCTGGACAGGCATGGGGGTGGGGTAAGAGTGCCACCACGTGGTGTGCTCTTGCGGGGCAAGGCAGGCTTGCTTCCCAATGTGCTCGAGTCGAAGTGGCGAGACTGCACGTCACGGGGGAGTGTGACCGACTTCCACTCTGTACGGTCTGACCCTGGGGGCATGCTGGAGGCTGATGAGGACCTCTGAAAGCGCTTCAAGTTGGATAGGTCTTCCTCACCTGGGGGTGTTGTGGCCAGTCTCCCACCACTGGTAGTTCCTGGTGTGCCCTTTTTCCGCGGGTGTGCAGGAAAAACCTGCCCAGGATATGCAGGGGCTCCATTGGTAACACCTCCAGCTCCATTATTATTAAGGCAGAGGAACTTTGAAGGATCGATACCTAGTGTGACATCATTAAATGAAGAGCCATTGTTAAAATCATCCCTGGAGTGCTTGAAGGAACTGCTACGCGTTGGAGGGGTAGGAGCGGTTTTCTTTTTCTTTTTGATTAAGCTGATCAAGGGGTTGAGGCTGGTCTTGGATTTTGGCTCCTCGTTCAGATTGCTATCTACCAAAAGCCTCTCTTTTCGAGGAAGCATCGGTGACACAGCCACTTCTGCCTCAGCACCATCTGGAAATACAGAGATTTCAGATCAAATCAATATGCTAGATGTAGGCAACTGATTTTTATCCGAGTCCATCTTTCATTTTCATACATATTGAAAGCATCCTCAGACAAATTATTTTGGTTGCCTCTAGACTGTGATACTCACCAGGGCTGTCTCCATCTTTCTCCATGGGTCGGCGTATTATCCTAGTTTTGGTCGGTAGCTCTGGGGCCTGCTGTATTGAGCCAAGTGTCAGCTTCTTCCCCTTCTTCCCCAATTCTTTCTCCACCTCTGCCAAAGGTAAAACATTGTGTCATCAGCTACACAGGAAAAAGCAAACCCAAAACATGCTTGCTCAGTAGTGAGAGATACTGATGTACCGTCGGAGATGCTGGATTCCTGAAACATAGTTTCAAATGCTTGATGGGTCTCAGCAAAGGAGGGCCTCTCTGCAGGGTTCCATTTCCAACCTGTAAGCCGAAAACATATGAATCTGAATATGGCAGTGTTCTTTGCCTCAAATAAAATAAATGTGTATATAATTTCTAATAAAATGCAAAGTTACTAACAGGCCCTCATTAGTTCGTAGACCTTCTCTGGGCATCCCTCAGGTCTGTCCATGCGATAGTCCTTCTCAAGTAGCTCATATACTTGGGACAAATCAATCCCAGGATAAGGGGACATCCCATAGGTGGCAATCTCCCATAGCAGCACTCCAAAAGCTGTGTCACCAACACCACAATTAGATCAACAATACTTTTATGCAAGAGCAGATATCCTACAAGAGACGGTCATTCACTCACCCCATACATCAGATTTGATTGAGAATTTATTATATGCCAGGCTTTCAGGTGCAGTCCATTTGATAGGAAACTTGGCTCCGGCGTGAGCTGTGTATGTGTCCCCCGTCATCAGACGACTCAAACCAAAATCTGCAACCTTCACCAAGTGGTTCTCCCCGACCAAGCAGTTGCGGGCAGCCAAGTCCCTGGAGGAGGAATAGAAGATGAAAGTGTTTAATTTAAATGGAGACTTTCATGAGAATTCAATCTTTTAAATAAGATCCTTTGGTATTTTTTTCATTTAGTACAAAGAAGAAATATCTGGAAATTAGAGACCATTATATATGGTGGAATAACATTGGATTTGTCAACCTGCTATAAAACTGGCCACAACAAGAGTGCTCCAGTCAGGGTTACTATACGCTTAAATGTCACAAGAAACACTAACCAAATTACCCCATTTACTAAAACCACAAAGCATGCATGCCATAATCATAAAGGAATGCACTGAGAACTGAGCAATGCTAAGAGTGAACAAAAACTGTGTTCCTTTTCACAGCACTAAAGCTATTGAAAAGAAGACCTCAGGACCCTGACGCATAACTGTGCAATCTGAAACTAGATAAATTCAAGACAGTAAATATGCACTGGGTTATATTTCTGGTCTGTGTTTTTAGGCATTTTCTTGCCTGTGAATAAAATTCTTCTTCTCCAAGTACTCCATTGCAGAGGAAATCTGAGTGGCCATGTAGAGCAGCACCACAGCGTTGACCTCCTCGCGGTTACACTCACGCAAGTAGTCCAGCAGGTTACCGTGAGTCATGAACTCAGTGATGATGTAGAAGGGAGGCTCACGTGTACAAACACCTGAAATGATAACAACTGATTAGCCTACACAATGTTGCCATGCTTTAGTGACCTAATTATGTAACAGGCGGGCTCATTAGTACTGATTATTATTGATCTTGAACTGATTTTTATTGTAATTAATGATTAAATAGGTCAAACCATGGATTTTTAATTGGTCTCAGGACCAGACGTACCCAATAGTTGGACCAAATTGGGATGTTTGATTTCTTTCATGACTGCAGCCTCCTTTAGGAACTCTTCTACCTCCATTGTGTCCTCCTTAAAGATCAAGAAAAACAGGAAATATAATGGCTTGTGGTTTTGCCATCGTAATCAAACAATGTCTGTCAAGACAGTCCTTGCAAAGGCAGCACACTATGCATTGTGTAGCTCTTTGCAAAACGACAAGCTTTACTAACCTTTAGCGTTTTCACAGCAACTGTAAGATTGTACTTTTTCCAGACTCCCTCGTACACCTCTCCATACTGGCCTCCGCCCAGCTTGTGTTTCATGGTAATGTCTGTGCGCTCCATCTCCCACTTGTCGTAGTTGGGTGAGACGCCGTAGATCGTGGGCTTGTTGCGTTTGGGTGCTGGGTAATGCAGTGTCGTGATGAGACCATCTGCTACGGTGGAATGGTGATGCACCAACTCGGCCAGTGTGTTGAAGCGACTCTCTGATGATACATAGAGCTGCGCAAGAGGTAAATGGAATAAATTAGAACAGGCATTCTCTAACTTTGAAATCACAGCAGAGATTTATTTCATGAATATAAGACAAACTATACAAATATTAATGCTTAAGGTATAATCATGTCTATGTATATGAGCCATTACATTTATTTAAGTTATTAAAGGGGCCGGCTCACCCTTCCCAGAATTCTCTGTGCCAAGTAGCAAGATGCCATTTTCAAGGTGATTGATATTCCAAAAATAATTCACATTTTATTTAGTGACATCCAAAGCCAAAGATATTAAACTGAAGATCTTTTTTCAAAGTATCTATATTTTAATTTCTTTCGACTGATCGATTCGGTTTTCATATTATTCATTATGGAATGGACCTGGCTGTTTCGCGGGCGGCTGCGAAGGAAAGAAAAGATAAGGCATCATTTATTTAAAGCTTCCACGTATGACACGTAGATGGGGAGAAAAAGTTGGAGATGGGATTCGGAGGGATCGCTAACAGTGAATTTGCAGAGGTTTTTCTGCACAAAGAGCTAGCAGGTAGCGGTCATGTGCTTTCGAAACAAACTCGAATTGGATTCTGGGAAGGGTGAGCCAACCTCTTCAGGAAATAAACCATTTCCTATAGGAAATACAGTAGTTCCCAGTCAATTAGGCTTATAGATATAAAAGACGGCGCTGCTGGATTCTGATTGGTCAGAATCTGTTGATTAATTTTCTATTTCAGTAGCTCTGATATGCTGTAAGCTTAATTAATGCACTCGTATTAATGTTCAACTCACACAGGGTATGTCTCTAAATATGACTTATTTAACATTTTTGGAAGGAGTCTCCAATGTCGGTGCTTTGTAACAATCTGTTCGTTTAAGGGAAAGTCTTCACAACGCAGGGATAATTTACATTATCTCTGGAACCCAGCATGTTGCTTTTTTTGTCTCATTAACTTCAAGAGATAGAGAAAAGGGAGGGTGGTAAATTACTGGAATTACTGTTTGATAACTATGATAACAAGGGCTAATGGATGATTCACAACAATAAATGTAACTATAAATGGATAAAAAGCACTTGTCTTTAATTAACAAACATTCCTGTGGTATGACACCAAACAAAACACTTTGGGAAGTGCTCTTATTGGAAAATAATCAACCACCCTGGAGCGTTAAAGAAAATACAGTAATAAATTCACTGACTCCATCATTCAGATCCATGGACTTAGCAGCCCAGACAGTCTAATTTTTGTGTTTATCAGATATAACTCATAGCATGCTGCAGGGAGTAAATTGAAGGCGTTCTAATCATTTGTGCACACGTCTGAAAACACTGTGAATAACTGTATGCCTGCCATCAGAATGAGTAACATGATGACTGTTATCATGACCAAAATATGAAGTGACACACAGCTTGAGGATGAAGTTCCTGGAATGAGGTAATCATAGCTGGGCTTAGAAAAGCCACTAGAATGACAGAATCCAATAAATCAAGAAGGATCCAGACTACCGCTGAATTAATCACCCGGTGTTTTGTGGTCCGGAGTTGGTTGAGATTAATTGAAAACGGGTGACTGCTTAAAGGGGTTCAGATGAGAGTGGGGGAAGTGCATCATCTCTCCACTGCAGGCATTCCTCTCATAGCCTCCATTCCTCGGCCTCACCTCAGCGTGCTGAGCAATGCAGAGCCGTGACATGCTCACATCACACGCACATGCGCGCGCACACACACGGCATTCTTTATTGATGATAAAATTGTAACTGCTGAAATGTATCCAGCCTCCCTACAGTTCTGTAAACCAGAGCGGATCGTCTGGAGGAGCAGACTGGTATGTGGAAATGCATCTTAGGCTTAGTGCACCCACATGGAAGCATGGCGATAAAAACTAGACTGGCAGCTTTAAATTCAGCTGATGCTCTTAAAGGAAGATGCATCACGCTGGAAAGCATTTGGCTCTTTAAAGTTACAATAAGCAACTATAATCCCCCGAAACACTCCAAATCATTAAAAAACATTTTTCAATCCATTAAGCAAACTATGCACAATAAATTACAATTTTAAATGCTACTAAAATGGCTTCAGAATGTTGACACCTTTGCACTCATTTAAATGTCAGAAATATACATGAATCTGCAATTTCGGCTGCACTGTGCATACTGAATTACTGATAACTGGACATCAGAAACGCTGAAGATGTACACAAGATAGGCTTGAAGTGTTTGAATTTTTTTTTTAAATAAAAAGAGAACGTGCTCGGACCGAGAAATAATTATTAATAACTAATAATAATAATTAAAAAAAAAAAAAAAAGAAATCACTTGGGGACATGCCCTTTTAGGAAAATAATCAATGACGGGGTGTTGTGATGTGGCTCAATATAAAGCAGTGTTACTGTTACCACCTCCGAGTTGTATTTTCCAATAACAGCAAGTGTTGTATTACTCTTATCTCCGAGCAATTTGCCAACGATTACAAATTTATAATTAAAGATGTAATGATGTGATTTTTTTTGCTCATATACATGTTGGACCCCGTTATGACTAGGGTCAGGAACTGAAACTTGGTTTCAAATTACAACCGAATCCAAAATGCAATGTTTTGGATACCTGTTAAAAAGAAAGTAATTTCGGTTCTGCAATAACCCTTTATTAAAAAAAATTATATTGTCAAACAGGGCGGTACGGTGGTGCAGTGGTTAACACTGTCGCCTCACAGCAAGAAGGTTCTGGGTTCGATCCCCGGGTCACCCAGGGTGCCTTTCTATGCGGAGTTTGCA
>JAQQZR010000017.1:4861851-4882641 GCA_030068235.1 Notoglanidium macrostoma
ACAGACACACACACACACACACACACACACACACACACACACACACACACACACACACACACACAGACACACACACAAAGCCATGCTAGCGTTCTTGTGCTGCTCCCACACAATCCCAAATTCTTACCTTGGAGGTTATAGCTGGAAGATGAGAGGCCTTTTTTTGATTTGCAGCCCACCAATTTCAGACAAATTTCCAACATTTTCATTTGATTTGAATGATCCTGCTTTAAAGGAAAATGTCTGGAGTCTTTTTTCCACCAAGTTTAACGTCTTAGTTATCGGTCATCCAAAAGCAGACTAACAATCTAAACCCATAACAAAAAAAAGCTTTAAAAAGTGAACAAAGTCAAGACGATGAAGAAATCAATTTTTTAGCGTAAAAGCTGGTATCCACATCGCAAGACTCCGCAGCTGCATCCACTTTATGACTTTTTTACGGAGCTCTTCTACCGACTTTCCAGGGCGAGAGGCTCCATTTTCTCCCCATTCCAGCTCTGCCTAATCGTTTTTTACTGGAAGGAAAAAAAGACATCCACACACACAAAAAAAAAAAAAACTTTCCCAAAGTTGATCAAGGAGCAAAGTTAACAGTTTGTCATGAAGAGCTTCTGTCTCGATTGTGCCATATTGACGTCTTGGGAGTGCGCTAGCAGGAGAAGCCGAATGCTGGAGCTGCTCTCTGCCAACAAAGGGCCCCTTTCAGGCGCTGCCTGCTGGACTGAATGACATCAGCTGGCTGGATCCTCCCACCTCCCCCAAAACACACACACACTTGGAAACATACACACTTTCAAACACACACAACAACAGAGTGGGACACCAACGCACTCTCTCTGGCCACAAGACAGACTATGAGACAGTTAGAGCAGGAATCTGCCTTTTGTCGCATGGCACGATTTTTAGTGAACCCTTTCTCTCCCTCTCTTCTCAAATGTTTACAGCTTGGAAGAAAAGAAGAACGGCGGCGAGACTGCTGTAAAATGTCATGGCAAGCATTCTTCTTTTTTGTTTTGTTTGAGCAGTGAGGCTAACCAAGCAACAGGATTGGTATGACCAAAAAAAAAAAAAAAAAAAAAAAAACCCCAAAAAGAAAAAGAAAAAGAATAAAATCCAAAATAGCCAAGTGTTCGGTTGTGTCTCGTTGACTAATTACGGCCTGTTTACCATTAGTCAAGCTAAATGGTCAAGTGATGATGCCTTTGTACTTAGGATTATAATTTGTGGGGTATTTTTTCCATGCACGGACAATGTTCTAACCGAACGAAAAAATGTTTTGTGTACATATTTTTTTAAACTCTATTGTCCTGTTCAGCTTTTTGGCAAAACTATTTTAGATGTACGGACTTGAAAAGCAATCTAGTCAAATTCAATAATACTCGGCCATTTTTTGAGGATGAGATAATTGCACAAGAACAACAATAATGAAATGAAGTCTTTAATTAATATAGTTTAGGACAATAAATGCAGATTACCAAGTTGGATTGTACTGTTCACTTGCATTGATCCTGAATTCTTCCACTTATGGCAGGTATACACTGTGATTTTGGGCTGTTCCAGATGAAAGGTGACCAACGTAAAGAAAAAAAAAAAAATGTGGCAATATGTTAGGTCGTGGCTCCAAAATGGTGGTCCTACGTCACACTGAGAGAGGTTTAAAGATGGCTGATGTCATGGTCTTGCAACCAACAACAGCCTGTGACAAATATCCTGACAGTGTCAGAAATTTAGGATGATCATCTCACAATGTGACAGCTGCTACGACCTACACCTACTAAACAACCGACAGGACCACAGCTTGAAACGATGCACTGATCAACGAGACACTGACGCCAAACCCAAATATTGACTTAGCTTCACTGTTTACCACTAAACAACGACGATGGATGACGCACGCTAATAAGGTTTTTTTTTGGCATACTAACTTACTATTGTACAGTCTTGGTGTCGTAGCCAAGTTTTTAGATTAATATTGCACAGTGAGGCTGGCGATAAACTTATACGAAATCTCACAGCACGTAGGCGCCATTGTGTGCGCTCGACCCAAACCAAATTAGATCATCTATTTAGAAGCATTACATATTATTTAAACAAAAATGAAGAATGCGCCATTTAGTAAGATGTGTGGACGGTTTAGTTTTAGGTGCTGAATCGAGGGATTGGAATAAGTATCAGATTCATGAAAATGTCATTCTACACAGTGTGTTTAACGCTGGAGCTACTCAGCGAGCGTCTGAATATGGCTAATCCGCAGGACTGCTGTGTGGAATTTGAGGATGAGCATTCCTAGCCCTTCCTCTATAAAATGCTTCAATATACTGAAGTGAACGTCTGGTATATGAAATGAGACAGCTCCTTTCCCCTCCTAAAATGCAGGAACTCCATCTAATTTGAAAAAGCAAGTTTCACTAATTTGCTAATAACTAGCTACATTTTACTAAGTTACTAAGGTTACGCTAGCATTGACTGCAGGGGCTAATGTGACTGTACAGGCTGCAAGTACAATTCTAGCTAACAGTAAACTGATATATCTGATTTCTGATTAATTCATTAGCAAACTACGCAGCATTAGACAGGAATATGAGCAGAAACCTTAGAGATCGATGTTTATAGGCAAATTGGTGCAACAGGTTGAGAAAACATGACTTCAGTTCATCAGTTAAAAGCTTACACTTTTTTAATACTCGATATTCCCCTTTCACTTGAGGGCATTCTTAGTGGAATACTTTCACTTTTAACAGAGTAACGTTTTGACACATCTATACTTTTACTTTCACGACATCATTTTGTAATTATGATCATGGTTTTGTTTAGTCTCGATATATTGTATTTGGTATTTTTTGAGGAGTGTGCAGTTATCTCAGACAACTCAATCCAGCAACACTAAACCAGTTCTAATGAATTTATCAGGATTAGTGGCCTAAATATGGCCGCCGTCATCATAAAATAGATTTATTAAGAAGTCTACCAAGAGCTGGAACTGGTAATTAATCAGAAACAAATCATCTTTGCCACTGACGAAAATATTCCTTTTAAATCAGGCAGAATTTTCAAAGTAAAAACATGGTAAATGAAATGTGTTGCTAAGAAATATTTCTTTTGCCAGCTCTAGAGTATCAGTACATTTTAAAACACAATTATTTGTCATTTAGCTGGATGAATCATGTCTAATGACTGTCATCAGGACCTGCAACTACAGTTTCTTTATAGATTTATCCCAAGTTTTATGTTTAGAGCCAATGGAAGACATCATTGATTTTGAAAAAACAGCCTGTTTTTGGTTTGTTTTGTTTTTTTAAAGACAGATAACTTTAAAAGTATGCATTTATTTTTGAAAATGTATAACTTAATCATCACTACAGGAAATTTCATTTTCAAAGTTAGAGCTGATTCCTGTCATGCAAATCCTAGTTAAAATTCATTTCCATGCTCTGATCCTTCTCCATGAGCATGTGGAAAAGAGGTATTAATGTTTCTGGAGCTGACATCACCGCGCTCTACACCAGTCAACTGGAGTCTCCAGACAGGCGGGAACCTGGGCCGCTCCGGAGTCCAGAGCTGCGTTGGCCCGCTAAGACATTCTCTTGACTTTCCAGTCTTGAGGGAGCGAAAACAACAGAAAATATGACAATGATACAATTCCACGTCTGTAGTCTGGCCAAGGGAATGAGAATAGAACTGAGGTATGAAATGAGCCGTACCACCTAGACTGCAACAAGGACTTTGTGGCATTCCAGCTACCCCACTTCATTTACAGTAAAAATGGAGCTGAAAGCGAGCGGAGTTCCTAAGCAGCATACCAAAAAAGGTCAATGCGTAGATCACATCAATTGCATTGCATGCACGCTTTGTACAGAGATTAGAAAAGAGTAAATTATTCTGTTAAATCAAATAGTGGTTTTGGTTCAGGAAGGAATTCTTGCTTTACATTTGGTAAAAGGATTAAAGTTTTCACAAAAGGACTTTGCTTCGGGGCATTGCAAGACACCTGGTTTGCATCATCGGCAATATCAAACTCTGGAAACAATTTATACCAAAGAAGAAAAAAAACAAAACCCAGATTTTGCTAGATGCACAAAATAACCCTGCTTTCATTAGTGATTACTGCAGAAGCAGTGTTTTGCATGCAGAATCATACCTTTTATCTCAATCATGCAAAAAAAGAATGCAAAACACGTACGCAAAGCCTCGTACCAAGCTTAAAACTAAACACTTTTAAAAAGCACCCGAGAACCTTTAAAAGTCTTAGGATTTCTGAATGCAAGGTTTAGAAACAGACAAGGGAGGAGAGTTCAGATGGAGAAACATGAAGCACATTGTTTAGTGATGAGCTCACAGGAGAATCACTTCATTACGATTTATATAATGCCACGCTCAGTATGTTAACGGTTAGCTGACGTCCATGGTATGCTCTCTCACCCCCCCTCTCGGTCCTCTGTTTTTTCAACCCTTCATTTTAGCTCTCTTCTTTTTCCAAACCCTAGGGCACAAGTAAATAAAAGGCAAATAACTTACTGCACACCTACTAAAGCCTAGACACAACTAGATATTCCCTTTAAGGAAACTTTTACTCTTTTTCTCTTTTTAATGCAGACCTATTTCTCCAAATTAAAAAGTCTGCAGGGTTTCGTAGCTTAATGGAGAAGGGAAACATGAGCCAGGTGCAGGACGCCTCAGGGACATCACAGCACGCCTGACATCACTCGCTTGCAAACACAAACACAGCCTTGTATAAAAACACACAGCACACGCAAGACGAAACATCGTGCTGCTTTTAAAATGTCACGATTGTTAGTCGGTGTTATCGCTGGTATCCACTCTACCCACATCGATTTAGGAAAAATCTATGCTGCATTCTATTCAAGGTCATATAACTCTGACCTTAAACAGGGAAAAGAAAAAAAAACAAAACAAAACAAAGAAAACACACCTGGAACTTGAAATTGCTACTCAGGAACTTCTGTCAGGGTGACAACCATGATCATGTACATGTTAGATTTCTTTATTCTGTACTCATGCACTTAACTAGACACCTGGCCAAATCACTTTTGATTTGGTTTCCAGGAAAAAGCTTTACTGTTGCCACCTTCAGTTTTGTCTTCATTAAGTCAAAAGCATGCTCAATTGTGTTGACTGACTCAGCCATTTAAGAATATTCCATTTATTTGCCTTAAGAAGGTCTTGGGTTGTTTTCATGGTTTGCTTTGGGTCATTATCCCTCTGTACTGTGAAGTGCCATCCTATAAGCTTTGCAGCATTTGACTGAATCTGAGCAGAAAGTATAGCTCTATACACATCAGAATTCATCCTGCTCCTTCGATCAGCAGTTACATCATCAATAAACACAGGTGACCCTGTTCCATTAACAGCCACAAATGCACATGTCCACCATGTTTGTCAGATGATGTGGAATGGTTTGGATCATGAGCCCTTCCTTTCCTTCTCCATACTCTTCTCTTCCCATCATTCCTGTACAAGTTATTCTTGGTTTCATCTGTCCAAAAAATGTGTGAATTCTTCACCTTTGCTGAAATTTATGGCTTTAAAATTGATAGACAAGTAAATAGTACAAATTTTTTAAACAGAGTAATAAGACTGTTAAGAACAGCATGTTGGCTCCGTCAAGCCATTATTATGTAATGATTTTCTGATATATTTGTAGGCCATGTTGTTTTAGGCACATAAAAAAATGACACCTCAAAAAGCCTAATTATGATTCATAGAGTGTTTTGTGAACACTTCCTCCACATCTATCACACCAGCACCACTCGCAGAAAAGGTTGGCGAGTCCCAAATAGCAGACATGCAGCAACCAGCCAAGCTATGTGACAGTGTTTATCCTTGGTTCCTTCTCAGAATTCCGCCTGGGCATATGGGCCATTTCAGGCCAGGGATTAGCTTGGTCAGTGCCAAGTTCCTCACAAGCATGGTGCATGTGTAATGAAAGAAGGGTAGAAAGGCGGGTGATAATGGATTTGGAGCCAGCAAGTGCGGTCAATGTGACTTCATTCCATAAGTGCTGAGAATTAATAACACTGGGTCAAATTAGTAGTGGGGGACAAAGCCAAAAAATTGTATTAGCAGGGGTGGTCACATCATGAATCCATTAGTTAGTTAGTGGTAGGTAATAAATATAATATAATATAATAAATGGACAGCTAGTCAGCTAGTTAAGCACACTAATACTGATTAAATGAGTCAGTAAATTGATGTCTAAAGCTTCAGCCATTAGCTGTGGTGCTCTATCCTGACATGTAAAAGATATTTGTGTTAGCTTATTGTTATTTTCTCTCTCCAAGTTGACCAAAGTTACTTATGTAGTATGCACAAAAGTGTTAGCTGTTTTTGTACATATTAATAGAGAGCGTAAGGTATTTGTGAGCTGTGACTCGAACGTGCAGAGAAGCTTTTGCATAAGGCTATGCTCACAAGTAAAGCTGAATTGAGACTTTAGAGCCAGGAAAAAAAGATGCACATTCCCCACATGCATCTTTTTTGTTGGTCATCTTCTTCTGGAAACAGACACACTGACCCCATTCAAAGTAAAATTCCCAAAACAGCAGAGATTGATCACGCATCTTGTTCCCATTCCCAAAGTCTAGAAATTGCTCTAGAAGAGCAACACAAGCACGTGTCACTGTTGAGAGCATGCATTCGTTTTTATGTTATAACAACGTCGTCATCGGATGCAGATGCTATGCTGCTAATTTATAATGCTAATATGACCTATGCAACCACAAATATGAGGTTAAACCAAGCAAAAACAGCGATGAGCGCACAGAAAACACACTGCATTGTGTACAGTGAAACGCAGCACATCTAAGATATGTGCACGCGCTTCTCTCAGCCCCGCGCGCCGTTCACTGTTTTATGTGTACTTCTCACGTTACTTATGTTTTGTCTCGAATTCCCCTATACTGTAAGGAACTTTTTCAGAAGCGGGAAGTAATCTGAGAACCGCACGGGAAACAGTGAATGGAGCGCAGGGCTGTGAGAAGGCGAGAGCTAGCGAGCACACTTCTCTCCGCAGGGCTCCAGATGGTGACTAAAATGGTCGCTAACACGACTACATTTTTTTATTTTGTGGCTAGTTCTCTCATTCCAGTTGCCAATGGTGACTGCCTCTCACAATCCAAGAAAAAGTCAAATAAAAACTAAAAATGAAAGGAAAGTAGGAGCTTTTAATTATGTGCATACGCTCTCAACCCACGTCTGTCTTTCCTGCAACAATATCACATGATTAACATGTGGATCGTTCCAGGGCACTGTTGACAGACAGTCATTTTGGGTTGCATTTCAATTGCATGTAAAATTGTGTCATTAGTGGGCACGTTTGGTCAAATCGTTGTGTTGGAAACTCTTCACGCTATCCGGCAACCTGTTGCAGAGAGCGATCTAAAATAGAAGAAAACTAACATGAACTATATGAAGTGAATGGTGTTTTAAATCTGTTATTTTATACAATAAACAGTTTAATCCAACTGGTGATTTCTAGTTTCATTTTAACTTTCACTGCTTTTACTTTTTCCGTCCTAACTTTTAAGTGGCCGTGTAACAAACAAAATGACCAAAAGAAAAATTTCAGACTTTTTCTCAAGGCCTGCTCATCCAAACCCTGCCTTCTTTACATCTGAAGGAACAGAAACAGATTCAGTCAGTGGGTCTTCTGAGGTACGGTCATCGTCACCTGACTATATACGAATATTAACAATGGATGAGAACGCAGTGCCATGTGAGCATTTTTAATTTATTTCACATTTGGCATGTGATGGAGATTATGGCTCCTAAAAAAAAAAAAAACATTTGGCTCCTAAATATTTTTGGTTTAGGAGCCAATGGCTCCTAAAGTATTTTTTTTTGTGTGGAGCCCTGCTCCACTGTGCTGCATTTCAAAGACGCAGTGTATTTTTTACACTTGTCCTCGCTGTTTTTGCTCGGTTTCCTTGATTCCTGCACGTATGCAACATGTTCTGTTTGATTTAAGATCGTATCTGCACTAAACGACAGTGACCGTACTCCATATAATGCAAAGCGGCAGCGCTTTTCTTCAGTACACAAAGTTGCATTGCGATGATGTAAGAATCCTGGGAGTGGATCTTTTAGCGCAATGTGACTAAAGTACAAAAATTGTTTACATTATGCAAGTATTTCATGCTTACTGAATCTTTCATATACTATGCAACTTCGTGTAATGAAAGCCTTCATTATATACATGATAAAATAGTTATTTTATTTACTCCTGCAGAAATAAACCTTTATTACTGTAGAATAAGGCCCAAACCTAAATAAAGGGCTAGAGCTAGTCATGCACAAATGAATAAATAAACAAATATTGTGAAATACAGTGAAACCATCAAAAAATTCCATAATACATATTTTTGGTCATATTGCCCAGCACTATCGCAGAGTATGGACAGAAGGCTCCATCCATATCCATATTTAATGTTAAGCATAAATGAGCCTTAAGGATTTGCTAGCTATTTGTTCACAGCTATAAAACAAAATCAAACAAACACAGTTTACAGACAGTAAATGACGGCCAAGAAAATACAAATTTGTACTACAAACACAGAAAATGACTCAATGGAAACCGGCACAGTCTTTCACTCAGCGTTTCCTCTTTTTTAAAGTCAAAGTTTTATTTTGCTCGGATGTGTTATTGACCAAGTATTGTTACTGACCAATTAAAACCAGATTATCACAGCACAAAGATCTCAAAGATATCAAGATCAGATCCATAAATATGCAATCATGTGCAGCTGTTTTGTAACAGGTGTCTTCAAAAACAAATATATAATTTGGCCTTGCACTTTTCCTCAACCATTTCTTTGAAACCCTTGAAACTAGATCTCACATTTATACACAGTTACGCTGCCCACCGCTGATCAGAGCAGCAATTAGAGATCACACAGTATCAATACTGTAGCAAAAGAGCGCATGAGATATAAAACGCCCTTCTTCAAAAATACTGTGGAAAGTACATTGTTAGATCAATCTGGCCCTCATGCAGTATCACATAGTTAAAGACATTACACAACACTGCAGGATATTCATCTTCTCCAATATCTCTTATCCTTTTGGCACAGCTTGGAATTTACAAAGGCTATTGTTTCCAAATCACTGCGTGGGTGACATGACAAAACCAAACACAGTCACATGGAAGAAATTAAGAGTGGGATCAAGAGCAGAGATAAAGTCAGAACCCGAGCTGGGGCTCGATATGTAGGACTGGTTTCCCAGAAACACTGTAACACACAGACAGGATAGATAAGATAGCCGTGAACGCTGACATCTGAGATGATCTCAACTCCACTCCACTACAGCGTTGAAGAAACCAGGTCTGTAAATAGCAGTAAACAGTTTATGGCATGGGAGCTGTTTTGTCCCTACATGTACTGCTTTTTATATTGAATAAACAAGTCACTTAGCTAATTAGAAACATATCTGATTACAGTTTGGCGGAAACTCTACCTAGCAATAGATTAAAATCAGCTAGCGCCTTGATGGTATCTCTTCACATAAATGTTATGCTTGCAAAACTTCAATTTCGAAGAGTGAAGAGGGACAGAACTACATTTGGGTGACAACAGAAAAAACACGGTGCTGTTATGCTACGGGAGTCATTTTTTGCCATGGTTTGGCTCACTTAACATCAAATGAGCTGATTCCTGTTAATAAAATCCAAGACATTATATATAGTATTTATTACATTCTTGTACTACTTTAGTCAACCAGCAACCAGCCAAGCAAAGTAAACGCATTGCATACATGCATCCGAATTTCCAATGGCTTATTTCCACCAACACATACCAGGTGCTAGTCGGCGTTGGTTATAGTGCTGGTTTGGAGTTGGTTCAACTTGCTAAATTCTAAAAACCGGTTTGCTTTTTCACTGGCTAGAGAGCCACGATAGAGGCATTACATCACTGTATACATCTCTGCTGAGCCTCGCTAGACCCGCTAACCAGCCCCACTAGCCAGCCATGCTAGCATTGCTAGTGACGCTAATGCCAAGCACAACAACAACAACATCAGCAGGCAACATAGTCTCTTATTCTTCTTCGAATTAGTCAGACTAGACACTACACTAGCTCAATTTCTTTCTTTCTTTTTTTAATTGCCAGTCACAAAAATTTATAGTTGGTCTTGTTGGTCGTGATAATCTAGCCCCCAGCCCCTGATGTAAGCAGTTCTTGGTTATAGACCTGCAAAGAGTTGGTGCCATTCTGGAACCAGTTTTCCCTAGATGAAAGCCAGGTCTTTGGCTGTCAGGACGCTGTCGAGATTAGGCACCGGCTCCAAACCGGCACTGGAACTGGCTTGGTGGAAAAGGTGTACAAATGAACTGCAATTGCATGGTTAATAAATACAGGACCTGTTTACATCATCAGAAAAGACCAGATTTAAGAAATAAAACCCTAAATGAAAAAACTGCTAATGAAACTGTAAATAATTCGTCCCATATGAAAGGTCATAACTGAATCATTGGTCATTGTTTAAATTTTAGATTGTAAAACAACACGCCATGGGTCATTTTATTACCTAAAATTGAAACGATGACCTAAAAGGGGCAATGAGACGCTTTATATGTGTAGGACAATGCTGAGATGTCCTGCAGATGTTGTATTGGCAGAGACGGCAGAGGCCAGAGGAGCAGAGAGCTGTGCAATAACTACAGCACTGAGTTCTCGCTCTCTCTCTCGCTCATCCTGAGAGTGTATTAGAGTTAAATAAATCCAGCTGAAGCCTGGCGACTCTGCTTACAACACACTGTGCAGGGGAGAGACGCACTGGAAATGCAGGAGGCAAAGCTGGGATGTTTTTCATCGTTTCACTGCCTTTATCTGTAATTCCAAACATCCTTTTAGAGAACAGTCCTCATAATTAAAAAGTCTGTGCGACACTTAGTGTGGATGTGATCATCAGAATTAACAGGGGGGTTATCGTGCTGGTCTCAAGTAGGGCTTGAGAGGATGGGGAAAAACCCGTTTATAATGTTTAGAATAAACATTATTCTAATATTTCATATTTTAGATAATGCACAAACACACACCTACAGTGAGGGGAAGTAAGCATTCATATTCTTTTGTCTTGTCGCTATTTCGCACATGTCCAGCATACATACCCGTTTCAAATTAACATATATAATGCATTTTGACTTGCATGAAAAAATGAAACTAATAGGGAAAGATTAAGCGGCCTTGGGATTGTAAAAGGCACCATATAAATGTAGCATCATCATTATTAGTAGTAGTACTTTGTGGCAAAACTTCAAGACATCTATGGTTAGACGTAATTAGCTTTTTGCAGCATTTTGGTTGCATTTTGAACCATTCCTCTTGGCAAATCGCCTTCGATTCTTAAAGGTTACAATTTCAAATTCCTCCATAGATTTTCATGAGATTGCCTAGGTCCTTCTTGAGTTATTTTGGCTGCATATTTGGGGTTGTTGTCTTGATGAAACATCCATCTTCTCCCCCAGTTCTTTTGGTTGATGAGTGTAAGTTCTCCTCCAACATGCTCCAGTACACTTCGTAGAGAAGCAGATCGTGAAGCACACACCTGTGGACTTCTGGTGTTCTTGGAATCGTTCATGCAATCCTCCTCTCTAAAACATTGCTGAATTGAGAGATTTCTATTTATGTTTCGACTGACCAAAGCATACCATTCCAAAAGAGTTATGATTTGTCTAAATGTTCAACACATCTCTGCTTCTTTTTTTGTTGTCGTTATAGTTTAGCGTGTTGTGTAGGACCGGAGATGATGGTAGTACAATTTATTGCTTATTGTTCTTGAAGCTCCTGCTGCTTTCAGGTCGTCCTGCAATTCTTTTCGATCGACCGCTGATTTCTCTCAGTAGTCTGAGAGCGCACTGTGAAATCTGGAGCGCCAAACCTGTCCAGGGACGATGAGCTATGGTTCCATTAAAGTTCCACCTCCATATTATCAAACTAATTATACTGGCAAGGATGTTTAAAGTCATTGCTTTGGCTGTGCAGCTTTTTTCCATTTGAGTGCTGTTTCAGAATACTGTCCATGAGAACTTTAGGACGTTCCTTCACTTCATCAGCATTGTGTAAAACCTTCTCAACATCTTTTATGCCCACAGATCTTTGCAGAATTTATAACAACCTGATTTATTTTTCTTGTAACCCTTACCTTTATATGTATTTTCTGATATAGCTTCTGAAACCTTTTCCCTAATGTGTGTAAACATATACAGTGAAAGTACATTAAATGACTACAAAGAAATGTGTCTTGTACTTATTTGCTCTTCAACAGCCTTTCCTATTCAAAGTATTTCCTTGCACATAAACATGGTAAGATTAACGCTTGAGAAATATTCATCTGTACAAAAAAAATGACAACACAAAAAAAAAAAAAAGAAACCCAAAGTCTCCATCAGTTCGTCAAGCAAATGCTAAAACACAATAACACATAGACTGTAAATACATAAACATCCACCGATATCAAAGACAGAGAACAAGAAAATGAGAGATACTGCAAAAAAAAAAAAGAAAAAAGAAAGAAAAAAAACAGCAGCAGCGAGAGAGACACACTTGAGAGGAATGCACAGGAGGTCACATTCCTGACTCCGCTGCTGTGGCTTGCCCCGTGTTCAACTATGCCTTCAAAACAGGCTGTATTTGAGCTCTGCACTTCTGCACTCACAAACGTCAATCCCTCTCACTGGATTTAGAAATGCCAGAAGGTCTCTGAATAACAGGGTCAGTAAGACATTAACATCTGCATCCATTAGATTTCCAAAGTTTGTCATCACTGGGGTTAATGTGTATTATTTTCTCCCAAACCACAGATATCAAGTTTTAATGAAAGCACCAGTGAACCCTTTGTTAGGTTCAAGTACTTAAAAAATAATAATAATTTCAGTAACAAATTCTTCTTTTAAGATCCTTGTTTTCTATTTTTTTTTTTATATTCCTTTAGACATACTAGGATGTGAATTTCCACTGATTAAGTGCTTTGTGATAGTGTAGATGGCATGTGTGTGACTTGCACAATTAAAAGGGTTGACAATAAATGAACAGACCATGTTAAACTCGATCATGATGAAAGGAAAGTCCGATCAATGTGAATCCGATCAATATAAACATGGATGCGATGATATATACAGGGATTGCTGAAGAACACTTATGAATTCTTCAGTCAAAGGTATTTGTGAATTAGCATTTAATTTGACATGTTATATTCTGATGTGGGACTACTTCTTTTTAGGATTTTTTTGGTTACCTGCCATTTCTTTGCCAATTGTTTCACAGGGCGTAACAGACTCGGATGAACGTGCTCCCTGAGCTCCCAGCCGTGGCATGGTAAGGATTCGAACTTGCGAGCTCTTAACAACAGAGAGAACGCTTTTCTCCTTCGAGTAAGCCTATGTATCTGGAACGATTTAGTTTTCTAAGTTCTCAACCCAGAGAAATGTGCTGAAGTTGTACGTGGTTCCTGCACATATAATATAGACAGGAGATCGAGATTAGGTTGAAAGATGTTTAAAGGGAAGATCTGTCACTGAGAGTCAGATACAAACAATGGACTCAATTCAAGAAAAGAAAAAGCAAGAGATGTGAAAGTAAGATTAGCAGCGTCAGCACTTGCAGCAAGTGACCCAAGGTCTGAGTTTGTGGTCATGCTTCCGAGGCCGTTTTCCAAGGACGCCAAGTTCAAGATACCGATTCCTATTATTCTTGATTTGGTTTATGAGTAAATGTCACTGAGGGCACCTTAAATAGGCCAAAATGGAGAAAAACAGTGATGCATCATAAAAATTTATAGACCCACAGTAAATTTATATACCCAAAGTAGCAATCACACTGAAACTCATGTTCGTTAATACTGATCAATAAAACTTATATGGCATTTTCTTTAGAATATATTGTGGGGAGGACTATCCCAGATCTACAGCGGTTCAAAAAAAAAAAAAGTCATCCCACTCATCATCGTCCCGCTCTTCTGCGAGACACACTCCTGCACGCATGGCTGCATGGCATTTCCAAAAGACAAAAGGAATCCACGATTGAGTCCACATCCAGTGTAAATAGCAGAAGCTGGACAATGAAGATAGTGTCTGTGGCTCAACAGCTGGTTGAAAATGACCAGGCCGCGGCGCCTGCATCTCAATCCCTCCAGCTGAAAACAAACCCAATGTCTTCGAGACCCGTAGGAATCATGGGGCGAGAACTTTGCTGTCTAGACTGTGCAGATTCCATGAGTTCCAGCCAAGAAGAAGGGGGGTGGGGGGTGGCAGACTGAAAAACGCCACGGTCCACTCTGCCACAGTCCATGCATGTTCAGAACAGCTGTTGGCCTGGAAGGGAGTCTGGGTATGAAGCTAACACAAAGCGCAATGTACCGATACAAGAAAGCAACAGAACAAAAAACTGACAATATTATGAAAGTGAATGTCAAACTTTTAAACTAAATAACCAACCGTCAGTATTTGCCCAGAACAAGAATTGTCACAATACCAAAATTTGGACTTTGACACCAATACCAGGTGTAGTAGTACGATTCTCAAGATCAACTAGATTGACTGGCTTAAAGTAAATAAGTAAATTCAATGAGAATGAATAAATCCAGCATTCTTACGAGGCCCCCTGGTGGCCCTGGGGCCAGAAGTGACTGCTTAGATCACTTGTACCTAGAATCAGCATGTTATCACTTGAGATCAGCTGTTTTGTCAACATTGTGGTATGCATGTTGCACGAGCTATCGCAGACGGGGTTCACATACTGCACTTCTTTTACCTGGAGAGATTTCCAATGAAGCATGATTTCTCATGAAATGCTTTGTATGCTAGCAAGAAAAACAAGAATAAGGCTTGGTTGGGGGCATGCTCACAGCGAGGAGGTCTGTTCTGCAAAGAGAACTGGAGAGTTAGCACAAAGAACCATTTTTCTACTGTGCATTGACATGTCGTGTTTGTTGTTATTTTTGCAACTTGTCAGCATGCTTTGTCTCACATCCCTGTGACAGAAAACAAGGCTAGTGTGCATTCTGAATTGGACATAATCCAACAGGGTGATATTGGATGGTACAAGATGTACCTCTTGTTTTCTAACCATTTTCCCAAAATGATCGATTAGCACCAATGCCATGTTAGTCATTGAAGACAGCTGTTGCATCACACTCCTATGTAGTGTTGTGTAGTGTTCCATGTTCTATGAAGTGAGCATATTTAGTGAAAAGAAAGTCATGTGACTTGAAGGTGCAACAATCACGTTTTGTTATTCTTTATTTGTACAAATAAACTGAAAGATATAAAAACAAATAAGCCCAAAAAAATAGTGAAAATGCATTAAGCTGTGGCCTTGGCAAAAGTGTATTAAGTCTCTGAGAAAACGTTTGAAAAACTGACCTCTGGCCCGGAATGCTTGTTTGTGTATGGATGCGTCTCCTGACAGCCATTTTACAGACAATTTATTCGACGCTCCACAGTTGATCCTTCATGAACATGGGAAGGAATCATTCAAATGTCAATCCCACCTACCTCTTAAACACCTAATCTTGGAGAAAACAAAAATACTCGTCTTACCTGCGCACCTTTATCTGAGAGAATTAATGCTACATAGAAAATGAGAGGAAATGTAATATCCAGGTCAAAATGAACAAGAAACATAACTACGGGTAAATTAGCAACGACGAGTCTGAAATACTAAATCTTTATAATGAGAATTATGTTCGGGTTCGGACAATGAAGACGAGCACATTTCGTGTCCAGGCTGTTAATTAGTTCGAAGGCTGACAAGTTCAACAACCAGAAGAAGAGGAAGAACTAATCTTTGTTGAGGTTTTAAAAAAAGTTTGCATTTTGTGTAACTTAACATGCTGAACTTAACCTGCTTACAAGCTCACAATTACATTATGTTTCATAACACTTTTTCTTTAGCCTAGACAAATAGATTTGATAGATAGATCCAAGAAAGGGACACAGATTTCATCTTCTTTAGCTTGTGCAATAAAAATATATACTGTAGAGCTAATGATAAGATGTCTGTTATAAAATAACATTATAGACCAACGCAGTCAAATCTTAAGAAATCAAACACATTTATAAAGTGACGTAGCCCGGTGTGTTTATTTTTTATGTGAAGTGCTTGGTTCAGCTGATAACCCCACCTCTCCCATGATGTCAGATGGGATTGGCTCCAGCTTCCCTGCAACTCTTAATGGATGAGTGGTATAGATAATGAATGGATAGATGGTACAGCTGATATGAATGAAATCAATGGGAAAAAAAATGTTTAGATAAAAGATTAATTGTGATGTTTGCTCTATCAAAAAATCATATAAAAAAAAAGATAATATTCTTTCTTCAAACACACAGACAGATCACGATGTACATACATGTAACTAACAGATTCTTTACAGAAACGCCACAGACATCCACAGAGTATACACACATGCAGGTAATCTTAGTGTACACCTTTGACTCGTAAATGAAGCTCTATGCATACGAGCGTTTTGGCGGATGCAGCGGTGCAGTCAGACAGGTCTTTGCTTGTCTCACTGCGAAGCGTGTGGAGTTCGAACCTGCTCGGGGAGAGACAGCTCCAGCCAGGAGGAGTCTCCATAATACCAGTCCAAACATTGAACCGGCCCCGCCTACGCTCACACGCTTGGGTCTCCATAAACAAAAGAGCCGAACCGATTCGGAAACAGTGCTGAAGGACAGCGTGAATAACCCTGTTGACCCTCCTGCCACTTTACAAGAACTGCTGCTCGCTCTCGGCTTTCTGGCAGCAGGTTTTGTTTGCCAACCCACCCGCAAGTCATCAGCCTCCGGTTGCGCAAGAGCGGATCCGCAGATCTGACATCTTTCTGCCTGCCGTGACAATGAGTATGTTATGGGAAGGAACTGCTGAGGACAGCCGCGCTCGGCATACGTCCTGAACAAAACAGAGGTGTCAGCACTGGCCCTGTTATCAGTGGCACACGTCACTGCGAACTGTGGATGGACGGCTTAGAGCAGGATGTAAAGTCAGCCAGAGGAAGGGTTCCGAGTTTTTGGATGATCGGGTCATACCGTTTATCCTCAGTGACATAAACACCATCAGTCCGTTTGGGTTGATCACAGGGTTGATCCAAACTGCTCAACATTTAAAAGTTAAACATCTGCTCTTCTGTATATAATGAGCTCTGAAATCTGATTGGTCAGAAGGTGTTGATTAATTCTCGAGAGCAGCAGCTCTGACAATAGTTTCAACTGCAATTCAAATGACCGGGTAATGTTTATGCGTTATGGTTTCTATAGTAACAGCTCGTTCACTTGCGTGGACTAATAATGAACACACAAAAAAAAGTAGTTTTTTTAACCAAGAAAAAACGTATGCTTGTTGATGTAGTGAAGCTTTCCGTATGCAGGTTAGGAGTGATACTGATACACTTGAGTATTGTGATACCGTATCGATTCTCAAAAACACTATCAATTTCTAATGAATAGTTTACATGCAAAGATATGTAGCACACAGTGGTTCCTTTTGTTTAGTGCTTAAACCCCCGATTGCTAGATGGCAGATAGATAACCCCCGAGCTATCTTCAGCCGTTTGACTCGTTTGACCACTCCAACATAACAACGTAAACTGAGACAGGAAGTAGAATAAGGGCACAACCTTATTCTAAGCTTAGCATTAGCAAACCTCTTCTTTATACAATGACAGTTTTCCTAAAACTAGATATTTGAAAAAATTGCTTTGCTTACAGTATTGCAATATATTGAATCGTAACCCCTGCATCATGATACACATTTTATCGTCTGGTTGTTATCGATATCGATTGCTGCCCTAACGGAGCTGTTTAGTGAAAATTTCTGAAAAAGGGTCTCCAGTGTCAGTGCTTCGGGACAGTCAGTAGTTTCTCCATTAAGAGAAAGTCTTAAAGCTCTGAACTTGTGAAATGACAAGCTGAATTTTGTTTTTTTTTTGCATTTTCAAGAAAAAGAAAAACAGGAAAGATAGTAAAAGATAACATTTATAGCTGCTAAAACAGAAGTGATAACAGGAACTAACCTGGATGACGATGTTATTCATTAAGAAATTAAAAATTTTCATTGCTGGCTGTGGTACAAGCGGTAAACAAACCCCTCAGGATGTGCAGTAACAGCACAGCTCATCAACCTTCATTCCTAACATTTTGCCGAGCTCTAGTTCACACTGAATTATACCAAAAAACTCAAATGTAGGACTTAAAATGAGCAGAAAACCTTCATGAACAAATCGGAATATACCGGAAGACATCCCTTTAAACTGGTTGTAAATTTATCCTTATCAAAAGTTACAGGTTGTACTCTCATGACACCGAACATGAATTTCATCCTCTGATAAAAACGGAACACTAACGATGCCGGGGCCATGATCTAAGGCCTGACTTCCTGTTCTTCTGCTGAACGATGGCCAAAAAATGCAGAACTCCAAAGCCAAAAGGAACCAAAAGCAGGAACTGAAGCCCAACTTCCTTACCGTGAACTGCAAACACGTTGCAGGGCTGAGGTCCATGGCGTGTCGGGTCCCTCTTCCCTCCGCTCTTCATGAAGTTCAGAGCAGGCAGACTTGGCCTCCGTTGGTCGCCAACAAACTTCCCTGGCTGCTGCCCCATAAGGGCAGGATGCCAGGCCGGAGCCTTGAATCACAACCGGTTACGATCCCGATCTCAGAGCGGTGGGTTGAAACGGTCTCAGAGGGAGACGCTCCGTTCCGAAGGCCGCTTCAAGGCGCGCGCTCGGCGTCAGCGTGCCTCGTGATCGGGTCACCTTCAGATCCCGTATCCCAAAACGTGACGCTTTTCCCTGTCCACCACAGCGGCAAGGCCGACCCGGATCTCCGCTGGTTTTGTTATTTGTCATGAATTGAGCAGCTGAGAGATGCTGATTTTAAGACGTTACCACACACAGGTGGGTGAAAAGCAAACCGTAAAATCGAATCATCCCACCACGGAATACAGCTACAAAGCCGAGGACGCAAAACTACATTCCGGGTTTAGAGACGAGAACTCGAACCACAGCATTTCTAAAACTGATAATGATCAATGAGAAAACTAACATGACATGACTAAAGCATCCAGGTGCCTAATGTATGAGGCATGTGTAAGGACCTGGCGGGGAATCATTATTGTGGTCGAGCTTGTTTAAAGATTTATCCGGAGAACATTTACAGTTAATAATAGAGGATATTATGGCGACGGTTTGCTTACTGTCAGTAACGAAATGCGCTGAAAATTGCATAAATTTTAAGCTTATAGTGTATTTCTGTGTTAGGAACTTAGAGTCATTTAAAAATTAAATATAAATACAATCACTGATGGATCATAAGGCTGATACAGGGATTTAAAAAGTTAAAGGAATGTGGTCAGTTCACACTTAATATGAGTGCATGTCATATTTATGTTATTATTATTATTAGAGTAGTTCTGAAATGTTTGTGCAAGTTATAAATCCATAATTCAAAGTGTCTACCTGCTCGACCATCAAACACCTGATGAAGTGTAAGGTTATATAAGTTGACATATTAGTACTCACCTATTCAAAGTTAATGTTAAAGGTGTTTTAGCATCGCCTAGCTAACAGGTCCTCGCTTGGCTGCACTTCGCCTCAGCTTCACTCGCTAGTTAGCTAGTCAACAACAGGTTAACTTAGTTGGGCAAGTTTTCCCAACGAGTCACGAGCATAATAAACTAGCCTCTGAACTCATTCCCAACACGCTTTCACACATCACACGGGTTTATTATCTGCTGCTGCTGCCAAATTCCTGTCCTCGACTTCCGTGTCCAAGCTTTCCGACGCTCTCTCTCTCTCTCTCTCTCTCTCTCCCTCCCGGGCTGCAGATAACGTTACACCCGGACCTCAGGCACTTCAGCTCTGCCACTCAACCTGACTCTTTTCGCGCTGGCCCGAGCGCTGTCAGGTTGTTTCTCCACTAACAACTATCCGCACAAGTAAGGCACAAACCCCTGATATGAACACCCCTAATGGTTCTCAGTATCTCTTAGTGTTGGAAGAAGTTTTGAGGAATAAACGTCTATCGAGTACTCGTCGACGCAAAGGCGGCCATATTTCCATACGCAAGGTAGGCTGGTTCCTGAGGAGCTTGCGTCTGACGTCATGACGTCCGCTACTTCCGCCAACAAAACTTTCTTCTGCTGTTTTTCTTTCCTCTGCTTTTCTTATAGTAGGCATATGCAAAGAAATGCTGCAAAGATAACTTCAAAAATAATGAAATTAAATATTGCTACTTAAAAGAAAAATGCAGTAAACATTATTAAACTTAACAAAGTCAATATTTGGTCAGTATACTCTGTTTTTTTCCCCCCTTAAATAGTAATCCCAGGTACAGTTTGTGCAGTTTTATAGGGTTTTACTGAGCATCTTGGAGAATCCGTCACAGTTTCTGATTGTTGCATTTCTCTTTTTGCATTCAAAACCCAAGAGCCTTAATTATGATTTTCGTCTGAAAAAAAGGCTCTTATGTAATGTGTCGCTTTCTTTTCTGACATACAAACATAAAATTAATATAAATATTTAAAAAAAATTTGTACTTACAATATAGGGTGACTAAAACTTTTGCATTGTATTGCATATAGAAATGATTTTTTTGTTTGTTTGTTTGTTAATATTTACATTTTCATAAACCAGGCACAATTGCAGTACAAAAAAAAAACAAAATGAAAAAGAAAATTAGTTTAAATATTTTAAATATTCAAATATATGAAAATATTTTTAAAAGAAAAAATAAAACTATTCAAATAAAATAAATGTGTGTGTGTGTGTGTGTATATAT
>JAQQZR010000017.1:4885448-4913361 GCA_030068235.1 Notoglanidium macrostoma
ATAAATATAAATTGCAGTTTACCGTTTACCCCTTAAAATGTCATATCATAAAATATTTCAAGATATTGATATTGATTGATAAGATATCGGTCATTTTTCTAACTTTCATATCTCGCTGGTCAGGTATGTGCTCAACTGGTTTAACTAAAATGCACTCACATGTTTTTATATATATATCTTGCCTCACAGCAAGAAGGTCCTGGGTTCGATCCTCGGGTCACCCAGGGTGCCTTTCAGTTTGGAGTTTGCATGTTCTCCCCGTGCATGCGTGGGTTTCCTCTGAGTGCTCCAGTTTCCTCCCACAGTCCAAAGACATGCGCATTAGGTCTACTGGCTACTCTAAATTGCCCATAGGCGTGAATGCGAGCGTGTGTGCCTGGTGGACTTTAGACCTGCCCAGGGTGTACCCCGCCTCTCACCCGAAGTCTGCTGGGATCGGCTCCAGCTTCCCCGCGACCCAGACAGATAACGCGGTATAGATGATGGATGTTTCTGTATATCTTTTAATGCCATATTTTATGCAACAAGTTGTTCGTTATATGAGCAACACTATTTGGTCAGCTAAGAAATTTTGAGGAAAATAAATCCTATATATTTTTTTTTGTTTGTTTAACTCACACGCTTTTAAATTAACTAAGGAATTATTTGGTTAAAAGCTTTGAATGGTGTTATTTTATACAAAGCATGCAATAATCTAATGAAACAGAAACCATCAGCTATTTTACTGCATCCGTAAACATCTATAAACAGAGGTATTGTTACCACTAGAGGGCAGTCGTACAATCAAGCAAAAGTCAACACTGCCCCCTTGTGGCAGATTGATGTTCCTTTGTCTATAAATGTATCACCGCATATTCATCTCTCACATAAACTAAACAATATAATCAATGAAAAGCAAATATAACTATATAAATCCTATAATTAATCCTATAACTATTGCATGCAACTACACAAAATACTACGTATAGTGATGATGCAAGTACGTGGTCCAAAATAGTAACAAAACTCAGTGTTTTTATACTCAATGCCTAAATTTATCAAGGATTTTTTTCACAAGAATTTCCCTGTAGCTGGCGCATACATTGTTGAACAATTTGCTTATATGAATTTTAAATAATGTTTCTTGTGAATTAATGCAATCGCAGGATTCCTGCATGCCCCGTGCATGGCCCGGAGCCACCCTGGAGGAGACCACACCCGTCAGGATAGAAATGGCTTTAGAAAAATGTTGCTGTGATTTGCAGTGACACTTTCTCTAAGGAGACAAGTGGACCCAAACCATGCCAGCAAAATAAATAAATGCCCCCCACAGCATAACAGAGCCACTGATTTTTCATTAGCATGAGAGCTTGCGTTTAAATATGTTACCTTTCAAATCAAACCATTACGGATATCTATAAAAAACACAAATATGAATGCAGTAGGTAGAGATTAGCTAAAAAATTAGCTTTGGAGCTACAAGCCTCATCTAATAAAATGCCAAGTCATCTTCATTTGTACACAGTAGAAAAACAAACTGTAATACAGGTCAGGTTGCGGTCACTCCATAATGTAGGAAATCATGAAAATGCCCCAGTGATGAAACATTTCATCCAAACTGTACATGTGCTGTGAACCTGTGAAATAGTCAAAACTGTTTAAAGTGAAGAAATACAGGTCAAGAATATTTAAGAATAAAGCACAAAAATCAGTCTAGGTTAATCCTGATTGACAGTTTAAATTGGTATAAGCCTATACATCTGAAACAGCTACAGTGGAAATAAATAATACATTAAACATCATCACATACTTGAAATATTTATAGTGAACATTAACACTAGTAGCATAGTACAATTTTGGAAATAGAGTATGGTTATGCCTTTACTATTTGCTAGAATATCAGTAATACTAATATTTATAATATTGGATATTACTTCAGTATATTTTAAGCTAATCTCTATCTACTGCATGTGTATTCATGTCTTGATGTGGAGACTGATTGCATGCCATTACGACAGACAACCATTTCGGCATGCCTACAATGAAAAATTGTATTCCATCATTCCACATTTATACTTAGTCTAATACATGTATAATAGTTTTCAGAATGCTTTCATGAATTCTTCAAACTTATTAGCTCTAAATTTGCATTATTTGTCTCTTCAGAGATGAGAATCCTTTTTCATAGGGAGAAAATTGTCATCAGTGGAGCTCCGTCAGTAAAAATGTTTCTTGCAGTACTGAAGGTCCGAATTTCCAAATACACTTTTCTGAGAATTTTTTTTTCTTTTTCCAAAAACAGTTCAAACTTAAGTTTAAGTAGTTGTACAACGTGTACTGTACTGTAGGGTTGAATATTGTATTTCTGTAGACATTCACTAAAACTTGTTTTTTTTAATGCAGGTTTACTGTTTCTTACATGTTGTGCATCATAGAAATGCCTTTGTGTATATATTTGTGGTCGCATTTCGCACTCTTACTGTAAAAGTTGGAAAGTTAAACATAAAACTCACCCAAGGCAGATTTGTTAAGTGTTAAACTTCATGTTTTGTCATGCATTTGAAATGTTTATTGGCTAATTCCGCACCTGCCCTTGGACTTTCATTATAAGCAAGTTTTAAGTAAGCAGGTTTTCGGTGCTGTTCTCAGTGCAGGGAAACGGGTCAAAGTGGTTGTCCGTGTCAGACAGGTCACAGATGCACAGGGTTGGAAAGTACCCCTTGAAGCAGTTTTTGGCAGTGTTAGTCCAAATCCACAGACGGTGATCTGTACCTCAGAATGAATCTCAGAGATGTGACGCAGATTTAATATAAACAGGTGAAGATTGGGGGAGGAAAAAATAAAAAAACCAAAAAAAACACAAGAATACATGTTCTCTTACAGGCGCGCGTCAGAGTTTTACTGCTGGCTTTACGCTGTCCCGGAGTCTTTTTCATAAAGATGAAAGGCCAAGTCTTAAGTTCATAACACTGGCGTGAATCTGTTCTGAGAGTTGAGTTGACTGTGAGCACTCTAAGACTCTTGGTCAAGAAGTCGTTGCCGTGTCTCCATCACGATTTCGTCCATGATCTCTGGTTTCAAGATGTCTTTGATCTGCAAAAGGACAGTCGTTTCATGAATTTCTAATCCAGCGCACATCAGGATATATCAGTTTGATTAGTCTTTTAAGTTAAGTGTCCACGTCTAGTGTTAAATGACACGGCCTGTACCTGTTTAGTGCTCAGAATATCTGTTTCTGTGCGAGTATTCAATCTCGAGGTGGGCGTGGTTTAAAACAAAAGTATCTTTTGTCTTGTTTTGTTTTATTCACATAATTAGCCAAAACCCAGAGTCAGAAATGCCAGCATTTTCTTTCAGCATGAGGTGCGAATTCCATCTTAAACAGTTCCTCGACCTCATCTCCATCCCTCTAGCTCAGAATTAGGTAATATGGGACTGTTTTAATCCTGCTTGTGCAGGTATTATTTTGTCTGCAATTTAGCTTCCTGAAATAGAAACAATCCTGTAACCTAATTTAAACCATCGCAACCCTGACCAGGCAGGGACCAAGGATGCTGTAAAAGCATCACGCAGCACTGTGTTTATAATCCGGCTATTTCATGGTAATGAACCTGGTTTTTCTGTCCTGCAAGCTTCAAATCGAACACCTCCTCAGATCTTTTTTGTTGCCTTCTGTGGGATCCCGGTCCTGTTGCACAGGTCTGGTCTCAGACAGAGTCCCTGTCAATCATTCTGGCACGCATTTTGATATCCGTATCCATTAAGAACACTGTTTATTCTGAATAATGTTCGGCTAGATGCACTCGTGACACAATAGCTCATGATATGGAGATCATGATTACGATATTGCTCGGCCTTCTAATCAAATAGTACCTGGTGTGTCAGAGAGGATTCATAGCAGTAGAGTATGCTGGTGTCGTACAGCATCACTTTATGAGCTGCCAGAGCCAGTAAACAGTTCCTCAGTCTAGAAATGACTTCCCGGTCTGAGAGTGTGACGGGCTGAAACCCAAACCAAAAAAAAAAACAAAAAACCACCAGAATTCAGTAATCGATTAACTTTCACATAGCAATATAAACAGTTTCTCAATTACAACAAACATTCTCCTCACCTCCAGGCTTGTGTAATACCCTCCCGCCTCTTCGTCTTGTTGCCCCGGTGTGGGGTAAATCCAAATATAGCCGTTGTTCCCTAGTATAACGGACGCTCCGCATGTCAGGTTGTGGAAATGGGTTTTCTGTCTCTTGATGAGCGAGGGCGATACGTGCAAGAACACACCCTGACCCAGCTAAAAAAGACACATAGAAACAAGCAAACATACTAAAAGACTAAAAGGACAGGAAGTGACTGCTCACAGCAAATATGAACATGCACAGTATTGTTGCACTCGATTCCCGTATTATGTAATGTCTTTCCGACGTACCTTGCCGTACTTTAAGCTGCGTGTGTGGAGAGACAGGGCTCCGTCTGAAAACACAGACTGTACCTCTGCCTTACACAAGTCAAGGAAGTTAAGCAAAGCAACATGAAAAGAGAACTCTGATAGTCGTATGGAAAATTTCATTTATATATAAAACCATGCAAGTGCTTGTCAGGATACACTAATGAGGTCCCCTTCTTGAAGATAGTCTCTCATGGCGAGCTCGTCTTCTGCCGATCGCCTCCTCTGAAATATTAAAGGCGGGGTAGGTCATTTTGGGGAAACCAGCAGGAGTAGAACTGCTAGATTTTGAAAGTATACAATTGAAAAATCCCACCCTCTCCCGTCAAGCCCTCTCTCAAAAGCCGCTCCTCTAAAACACATGAATGCTCACTGCCTGACTACTGCTGGCGGACGATATCCAAGTACCTCATTCACATATGTTTTAAAAAATAAAAATAAAAAAAAATAATAAAACACCTAACATTATTATAATGAATGCACACAACAAACATGGCTACTGATGGCGCTCTGCCTGGCCTTGTGGAAGAGTCTCATCACGCACAATGAGTGCGCAGGCAGAGTGCATACAGGTAAACAGGTAGGCCATCCAGTCATTTCATTTGGACCAAATGAAATGACTGGACAGGCTTTTTACAGCCCTGCGACTGCCACAGAAGGCAATTGTTTTCTTCTGATTCTCAGAGCATTTGATTTATTCATCACTATCAGGATGATGCTTCTTAAAAAAATTACAAACCCTGCCTTTAATGTTAAAGGGTTATTAGAAATCATACACCGCTTCCATGACCACCAGAGGGCAACTCTCAATCTCATCTCCTAATGTCAAATTTATCAGTATTTGCAAAAACATATAGTAATATTCTTGTTTCTTTACCCCGCTGCTGAATGCTCAAATCTGATTGGTCAGAAAATGTACTGATAGACTGATTTATAATAATCCACTCATTCTATATGGCAGATTCGGCAAATTGACTGATTAAAAACAGGCGCAAGTATTGATATGATGAGGTTAGAAAAAGTATTTAGCGTTTATGAAAGAAGTCTCCAGCAAAAGTGTCAAACCGTTTTCCGACATGGTAAAGACATGCATCTGAACTCTTCTCTGTTTTGGCACCTAGGTGAACAGAATCTAACTTGTTTCATGGACTTTCCACACCATTAAATGTAACTTGGTACAATAATACATTTTAAATGGTTATCATTCAACCTACTGCCATGTGGTAATGCCTTCACATCACCCTGTTGCTGATTATTTTCCCCACAACATCACACCCCGAAGTTACTCTTTACGTACCAACTCTCCCCCAGGAAGATTGACCGACGACAGAAGCAACACCGAGTCCAGTCGAGAGTTCGTCTCCACCTTCCAGCGTTTCTGCTGAACCTACAGTCAAAGAGTCATGTCCAAACAGCCTTATTATTCTCCTTATGCAGTCCATGACTGGCAAAACAAATCATCTGATCTATATCCTAAACATTCACAAACCTCAGTGATCCGACCAACAACCACATCACCGACTTCACCGTTGAACCTGGGAAAAACCAAAACTAAGGGTGTATCATGTTAAATTCATTATTCATGTGAGTATAAACAGTGTGATGTTATCTCTTGTGGTTGGTCTCAGAGAACACCTCAGTCCGCAGCCTCACCTCGTCTTCAGTGGTCTCACACAGAGGAGTTTGTTGACTCGTTCCACCTCACCAGCCACCGAAGCGGTGAGTTTCTCATCGTCCATGTACGTTCCATGGCCTCTGAAGAACAAAAATAAAGACGGATAAAATTAGCACTCGTGACTGATTTTAATAGAGAAATCTAAATGATCTTGAGAGCATCAGAAAAAAAGCCATTTTGGGAAGTTTAGATGAGAGACACAGACAACAAGACAAATCCTGAAATACTGCATTGGATAAAGTACTAAAAACTAGCACACTAACCAAGTTCAAAACGTTCTGGTAACATACAGAGTCTGGATGTTGCAATAATAACAGAAGCAAAATTTGTATAAATGAAATCACTTAAAGCAGACGTATGCAATTTTTAAGAGCGCTCTGCTGCCTGTGAAGGTTAACGCAAATATGTACAGAAAATTCAGACAAACATTCTGCCCATCAGCACGTTTATACGCACACTAATATTCCACTATTATTACAAATATGACAATATGATAGGGGTCATGTTAACAGCATATTACTCATATTCCGAATTTCACATTTTCCGATTAAAACGTGGGACATGCCAATATTATTCGGGTTTTAGGAGCGTTCTTTGGACATGTATACACCTCACTGGGAATATGCATCTCAACTGGGGTGTTTATGGCAGTTTGAGACACAGCCTGTTTATGGTCAGCTTTGTGTGTAGAGATGCGAGCATGTAAACAGGAAAATTAGTGGAATATTCATTTTCATTAGCCATGTAAACAGCTTAGTAGGAATATTTCATTCTTGGAATTAGGGCAAGAATACCAGAATAATTTGTGCATGTAAATGTAGCGAAATGTCATTGTAAACCGTGGCTTTAAGTTATGGGGACCTTGTGAGTGGCCTTTTAAGAAATGGAACAGAGTTGATTTTCCAACTAATTTCATTTTCTCAGCCCACCAATTTTGGTTTAATGTACATTTCCAACTCAATTATCATTAGTATTTTTGATGATGATGATGACGATGATATGCGATGCCAAAATCCATCACTCAGAACTGAAATGACGCAGATGAATCATGGAAGGTAGTCAGTGGAGTCCAGACAGAATAAACTATTATTATACTGTTATTAATTAACCACTGTGCAGGGAAAAAAAAAAAAGACCACAACGAATCCACTGCAATCAATCATTTGTCCTTTCTACAATCACAGCGGTGATTCTGGTCAGCCTACATTTAGGCCAAGGAGTGATGTGAACACAGGAACATGACATGTGTCAAGATTTACATTTAGGCAAACAGACAAGTAAAAAAACAACAACAAAAGTCAGAAAAAAAAACTGCAACTGTGTATCAAGGGCCAGAACACAGAAGTCGAGACACAGATCACCCTGTTTACAATTCCCACTGACCACCTAAGGAAAAATACCAGGTGGCCATAGCGTTGAGTGCAAAAGTTTGTACACCTTCACTTCAAAATAAGCAAAAGCAACAGGAAGTGAACATGGGACTTGTTTTGTAGATGAACTGTAAAATAGGTACGTAAAGAAAAAAACATTACCTAAAAGTACCTAGCAATCAATATGAAGTAAAAATGTACATTAAATTTGCAAAATACATGATGCTAATCATTAGATAACTAATTCAGCAAACAAATAAGCTAGAGTTAGATATAATATTAGACTAGCATCTGGCTAACTCTCATCCACTGAGTGATGATGGTGCTACATTAGCTACACTACATTACACTCATTTATATTTACCTCATAAACCCGGCGTCTGAAGTGATCACATCCCCCGGAACTACCAAATGTTTACTGTCCGAACCGGAATGAAAAGCTGGGAAAATCGTCTGCTTTCTCGCAGGCAATCTCATATCCACCGCCATGCCTGAACCATGTGAGTTTTTACACTAAAATGGCCGAGTGAGAGTTTGTGAGAACAAATACCGCCATCTATGTGCAGGTTGTGCTGTCTGAGGTTGCCAGATAGGGATAAAACCCCGTTCACACACCTGCAGAACCAACAGAGGTAAAGGTTTTTTTTTTTTGCTGCTGTTTTCTTTTGTTTTTACATTTGAGTGTAAAATAGATTCTCTAGACCATATCAACACATTTACTTTATGAACAAAACCCAAGCATTAAAATATGTGCTATGTTATTTAAATCCGAACAATGATTATTCTTTCAGTCTTAAACTTTCCACTGCTGTCCAAACTGATTTCATGATTACTTGATTTCAAGTTATTGAGGTTTTAATTAAACACATTGAATTAAAATAGAATAGGCTAATAACTATAAAAAGAAATCACGAAGTGCATTTCCTGAAGAAACTGTGAGTGTGAATACTCAGCATGTTTGATGGATGTGTGTTTCTGGTGAGTTGGTCTAAGCTATGAAATGAAGTCTGGTGGTTGTTTGATGAATCATGACTGAGCATCTGATGGTGGTGTATTCCTGTGGGACCACGAATGCATTCCTACCAGTGGGAGAAAAATAGATGGACGATAAGCACAACAAAGACAAATGCAGGTCATAGCTGAGTTCATGTATGTCTCAGGTGAGTTGTCCGGAGGTGTCATTTTAGGTTTGGGTGCACTCTGATGAAACATCTGAAACTCCATATATGTCCATGGAGCAAAAAAAATGACAGAAAAATGAGTGCGAGTGCATCTTTCTAAAAGCTTTATACAAGCACATTATTTGGGTACAGGCCAGACAAGTTGAAGTTGGTTTGGGGGTGAATATTGTGAAAACTGCAGGAGAAGAAGTGCAGCAAAAAAGTGGTCTGATGGATAACAGTAGTGTGCTTGCTTGCTTTACAATCACACTAATAATACGGCTTTGCTAAAGGTGGGTTGTGATTTCCACCACTGAAAAAAATATGTATGCACAGTGTTAGAAGGGAAAAAAAGGGTTAACATGTTTCTCTTTCATGGATGGAAATTCAGAGAACGGCATCCATGTTTTCTCACACTTAAGGGGAACCCTATAGGGCACTACATCACATAATCTCCAGTGGAAGGGAGCCTGATGGCACTTCATCATATTTTCTCACATGTAGGGAGGGGCACTGTACTTTATCACGTTTTCTCACATGTAGCAGCATCATAGATGGCACTTCAGCACATTTTCTCAAATGTAAGAGTTGCCTAGTGAGCATTTCATCACATCTTTTCCATTTGAAGAGCAGCCATCAGGGCAAGTCAGCATGGTTTCTTCACTATAAGGGCACCTTAGGGGGCACTTTGTCATGTTTTATCTAACATAAGGGCACCACAGAGGGCAGTCAGAGCACTCAAACCTGCCAGTGCAAAATACTATAAAATTAAAATGAGTTCACACTATATTTAACAAAACTTTCTGCAAAACCATTTCTGACCTGTTCTCAGTCCTCAAGAACGTTGTAAGCCTGCCATGTTCCTCTAATCAAACATTCGTTTTATTTATCTTTCATTATTGCACTCTGTACAAAGCATCAGTTTGTTCAGCAGATATAGCCCATAAGTTTTTAAATGCACAAGATTTGGAAATGCCCAAATCTTTTTATTTGTAATTGTTTTAATGCAAATGCTTTTTTTCATTCTTGTTGCTATGCTGAGCAATAATAGTCCTATACATTAGGTCTTCCTCTATTATTAACATTTTAAACTCAATATCCATAAAGTCAAATCTTTTTTCTCTGTCCACTGATCTGTGTATCTGCCCTGTGTCCTATCCTTTATCATATTCTTGATTATTTCTGTACTTTTATTAGATTTTTCTCTTTTATTCAGGTTATTAGTTATCAATCTTAGTTATTTTTTAACCTGTTTAATAAATAATTGATTTCTCTTACACTTACTGCTATAAAGATTACACTGAGCCTGTCTTAGCTTGTATGTTTATGTTCAGTGCATATTATATTCATTACACTAATGTCCACTAGGTTATGCTGTTGGTAATTAGTTCTTAATTTTCACTCAGTTTTTACGTTGTTTATTTTGCTATGTTGATTTATTTTATAATCTGCTGATAATGTATACAATTTTATACAGCACTGTCAAAGCGAGACCTAATGTTTAAGTGTTTATAGTTAAAATAATTATTTCTAGCAAGTGAACAAATGTTATATTCATGGCAAATCTTACCAGAGAAAATCTTATCTGATTATAGCATATGAATGAGCTTATTAAGAGGTTTATGGGTTTAATGTTTTTCCCCTCTGCCCATTGTAGTAATGTTTAACACTTGATTCGATGCTCCAGGGGGCGTGTCGCAGAGCGGGAAGCTCATTGGTCCATCTCCCGGAAGTGTACCAGTCTGGCGGCCAAAATAATCAACAAGTGATTTCGTGTTGAATTTTTTATTATTTCACTAGAAAAGAGCAACATGGAAGCTGGTAAATCTTCAACTGTAGCTTCGTCAGAGACAAAAGACTTCGGCAAGGCTGTTTGCATCATAACAGGAGCATCCAAAGGTTTCGGAAGATGTCTTGCTAAAGAAATATCAGCTCTTATGAAACCTGGCTCGGTGCTCATACTGGTTGCCAGATCCGGAGATAGGCTGCAGGAACTGGTGGAGGATTTGTCCTCGGATAGAGAAGGCCTGGTTATCCGCTGTGTGGTCGCAGATCTGGGGCAGAAAGATGGAGTGGAAAGCGTTATAAGAGAAGCCAGAGAGACACCAAGCTCTGATATCAGCAGCCTCTTCCTATTTAACAACGCTGGTGAGAAATCTGTAAACAGAAAATATATAGATCATAGATTATTAGTTTAATTAGACCTTGTAGTCTTTAAGGCTGGTCTATGGTCCACTGATTTTGCCATTTATAGCTACTTGTATCAAATATAAACATAAATCTTTTAAGAAAACACAGTGGAATATGGTATTTATCAATCAATCAATAAATCAATTAATACATAAATATCACAATCTTTGTCAGCCATTTTTTTTTTGCATTAGAATGTTTTTTTTCTTCAATGCTTTAGTTATGCAAATTAAATTAATGCATCCAAATTAAATATGCATTCATTTGCATACTAAAAACAAACGTTTAGTCTTTTGATGTTGAATTAATAGACATTTAGTCTAAAAAGATAAAGACTTTTGCAAGAAAATACTATACATTTTTTCATTTATAAAATCTAGCATAAATCTAACAACAATCCACATTTTGGAAATAGACTTCTACTTAAAGATAGAAATGAACATGTAAAATGTCATGAATTGAACATTTTAAAGGTCATCTAGAAACTGAGATTTTTGGTTCTGAATATATTTTCAAAAGAAAAACAGTTTTAATATTGTTCTTTGGGTGAAGACAACAAATGTGGGACTTTCTTGTTTTTGATTGATTAATTGTAATGACCCAAAAAAAGTTCCACTCACCCCAGGATATTTTCACTAAACACAATTTTATTTGTCTTATGTGTAGTTTGCTTTTTTTTTTACATCAATTTCCAGATCCTATTCCTACTGACACCATAAGAATAAATTGGTCACTCTTTTATTCCCTTGCAATTTGGGAGCTTTTAATTGTCCAAAAATCTAGTGTCTCATTAATCGGTTTCAGTTTTTGCGAGTAATCATATTAACTCACAATTTTTACACAACCTGTTATTTACATTTACTTTATTTAGATTATCTTGGCAGATAGGACTTTACTCTTCCATCAAGTACCCTGAACGGTTTGTCCTTCTTGAGGAACCTTTTATGGGGTTCATATACAATCCTACAACAAAGATCCCAAGTATAACTCTTAAAAGTATAACTCCCAAAATATAATCTCTCAAAGTTAGAAGTAAAGCTAACCATTCAAAGAATCTTTATGTTTTTATTAGCAGAAGCATTTTGCTACAGTGACACCAAGTGTGATTTTAATGGGATTGTAATCATTTTGTCGATACGTTTCGCCGCTTTAAGCTTCACTGGGTGATGTTTCCCGCTACACCCGAAGTTTCACTGACATGGACGAAGTGGACAGGTATATGTCGATGAACGTGAGCTCAGCGTTGTGTTTGACTGCTGGGATCCTGCAGGTGTTTCGGGCTCACAAGGGTCTGCGCCGGTCTGTGGTGAACGTGAGCTCTCTGTGTGCTCTGCAGCCTTTTCCCTCCTGGGTGCTGTACTGCACGGGGAAAGCAGCACGTGACATGATGTTCCGTGTTCTGGCCAAGGAAGAGTCTGAGCTCAGGGTTCTCAACTATGCTCCAGGTAACTAAATGAATTAATTGTAATGCACACATGTTATATTCTTGGTGATCCTATCAACTTGGTATTATAGCCAAGTCTTGATCCTTTAGTACACTGGTATTTAACTACATTTTGTGAAGGTCCAGCTATGTACAATTCCTTCCTTACAATGGTATGGATAAACTAACATGACAGGAAGGTGCCAACCGTTACCTTTTATGTTTAAAGGTCCGCTATGTAGAATTCACCCAACTGAACCCCTCCCTTCGTCCTCCCTTTCCAAGCATGTATTTGAACATATGATGGCCATCAGGTGCCCAAAATGTACTTCCAAGTACTTACATTCACAGTCCCTTGCTTTTTCTGTGCTAAATAATAAATATGATCCTCCAATTTTCAGAATTTGGGTTCTCAAACTTGTGAGCCAGCACCAGCGAACACTTATTCCTCTTCTTTGTTGTCCTTTTGGTGCTTCCTTCTAGATTCATGCACTTGTAATATCGCAAAAGGCACTCTTTAGAGGTTTGTCCGTTCTGGGCTACTGTAGTGGCACAACATGGCGGCTCTGTAGAGATGGTCCCGCTACCTATGTACATATAAAGGGCTCGTTCTATGCTTACAAAAGCACTAATATTTGTAGTTACAGGTGATCATACACTAATGAAAACATACTTACGAATTACATAAGTACATTATGGAATATATATATATACTTCATTTCTTCTAATAGATACCTTCAAATTCCTACATAGTGGACCTTTAACTATTAATGATGATAAGGTTATTCTGTAAATAATACAATTAGAAGTTATTGTGTGTTGACTAGAGTTATGGATAGATCAGATGTATACGTTTTTGAATAAATGCATACTTCTCTTGTCACTTCAGTAATCACACCAGACATGCCAAAATCAATGAAATTATGTGAAAACACTTTCCTTTCTAAATGAACTGCCTTCAGTTGAATATACATAAATGCACATGATTACATAAGCCAGAGTATCTGCTAAAGAAGTCACTATAATTCATATCTTTTGTATCACAGCTAGATATTTTTTCACATATTTCATACAAAATATTTTCCTCTGGACAAACCTAGCTTTAGTGCATCAAACCTCAAATCAATAAAAGAGCTAATACTGAGTTATTCTTCTTTTACCTGGAAGCAAAAAGGTTCCAGTAAAAAATGTATCAAATGAGAGGCAACACAAATGCGTATGTGTGTATTGTAGTTTGCAGGTCTAACATGAGTTAAATAACATGGCATTGCAAAGTGCTGGACAAACTCAAGTTGTAAAAAGCTACACTGATTTTGTTGGATTTCATCCAACAAAGTTGTTAGAAGGTTTATAGGTGTATAAACAGATATCCTTTTGGATCATAAAACTAATTAGAAATATTTTAAATGATGTGTCTATTATTATCCATATATCCATTATCCATACCGCTTTATCCGTCTGGGTCGCGGGGAAGCTGGAGCCAAGCTCAGCATCTTGGGAGAGGCGGGGTACACCCTGGGCAGGTCGCCAGTCCACCAAGGGCCAACACAGACAAACAGCCACACACGCTCGCATTCACACCTATGGGCAATTTAGAGTAGCCAGTTTACCTAATCTGCATGTCTTTGGACTGTGGGAGGAAACCGGAGCACCCGGAGGAAACCCACGCATGCACGGGGAGAACATGCAAACTCCACACTGAAAGGCACCCTGGGTGACCCGGGGATCAAACCCAGGACCTTCTTGCTGTGAGGTGACAGTGTTAACCACTGCACTACCGTGCCGCCCCAAACATAAAAGCATATAGTATACATTGCTTGTTGTACCATTTATATCAGCTGTATTTTTTGTAACTTACTAATCTAAGTTTTTTTTGTTATAAATTAATTTGTAATTTTCTTGTCTCAATAGCAAAAATTACACTTCAAATGCTAGGGAAAAAAAAACAAAGTGCTTATCAACTTCTGATGTTCTTATTTTAACTAAATACGGTTTAGGAATATAGTGTTACCTCAGAATAAACAAATTAATATCTAATGATTCGACTAAAATGGGCACCGGGTTTTAATGAAGTTTTCATATTTTCTCTTAAGTAATTAATTGACCCACACGTTTTGTGAAATCGTTATTCATATCACATGCCTCTTATTCAACCGTAGACAGCTCCTTATGCCCGGCCGTGCACTGCTTACCTGTGTTAATCCCTTTAATTCCTCAGGCCCTCTGGACACAGACATGCAACTCCAAGCGCGATCTGACACAGCGGACGACAACATTAGGAGGTCCATGACAGCAATGCACTCCGAGAGTCGCTTGCTGACCTGCGAAGAGTCTGTGGGAAAACTGATAAATGTCCTGGTAAAGGATGAATATCCATCTGGAGCCCATCTAGACTTTTATGATTTGTAAATAAATTCCTGTAAGATTTCTAAGAGATGCAGTAATACCACTGACAGAATTGGAATCCGTTCCATTAAAGTTTTCCTTATTTATGGAGATGCTCTCATTAAGGTGGTTAAATGTACGTTCTCATTTTTGTTGCCATTACAAAAGGACATCATTCATCGGTCAACATTATTTTTAGTATTATATGAATCCAAAGACCACACATTACCATTTTTGTCAGATTATATTAGTCATTTCAAATTCATATTTGAAAGTTCTTCTTCTCAAGCGGTTTCTTATTTATTGATTTCTTTTTATTTAAGTAGATATGATCCTGGTCATCTATGACTGAAAATTAACTGATCAGAGTCATATCCAAAATGGCCACTGAGTAAACGAACATCACTAGAAAAAAAACAAAAACAATACTTTTTACACAATACCAGCTAGCTTGCTACTGAAGTGTCAGTTAGCTTTTAAGTAAACTGTCAAAAACACCATACTTTATTAAGTATGAACTGTCTTTCTACTCTGTTGTTTGCTAGCTTACTGCCTTAATGCTAGCAAACCTGGCTTCTGGATTGAATCACACAATATATTAATTAGCCTAAATAGTTAGCCAGCTTCCTGATATACAGTGCAGTACAGTCCCAAGTATTGTGTATAATATGCAATTAAATTGCATGTTCACCCACAACAACATTACAAACAGTACACACAAAAGCACGTTATCTACATATCTACATGCACAGTTAGTTTGACTAATATTAGCTAGCTTACAACCCTAATATTAGCTAGCTTAGCGGCAGACTCCATGTTCAATATAGTATTAATCCTAATATTCATTAATTTCCTATCATCTAGTGTGAATATACATAATATAAGTTACTCTTATGGTAAGTAATTTCTCGATCAAATTGGTTAGCTAGCAAAATAAAATGCAACTGCTGTGCCTCTCTGCAGAATAAGGAGGTGCCAATTCTTTTAGAAATCTTCAATCTTTTGGTGTTTATGCAAAGTAGATTTTTATACAGTTCCACACAAAATTGTGGTATCAGTGTATCGCCAACCTAGATTAAACCAAATCTCAATGACATTCCTAATTCTGTTGACATGATTCATGCAGTCTGTAGCTGATGTAAGTATCTTCTATATGTTTAATTCCATTATTGTGCTTTTGTGACTTGCAATATTCTTAAATGTAATAAAAGTGCCTTAATTCACAGACCATGTTCTGACAGTTGCGCATGTTCTCCCCTAAGTTACCTCCTACATCTCAGAGAAAAACAAGAGAGAAGCTGATGAGGGAACGCCTGTTTGTTTATAACATAAGTGATGACAGGAACTGAACTGTGTTTCGGGCATTAAGTCACATTTAATTCTGCATCCTAAACACATTTTTAAGAAATAGCTTTTCACCCAGCAAATTTTTTTCTTCATAATTGTATTACAGTATATTTTAGGTTGCATATGTATTTTCCACTCAGTATTACAGCAGATACCACTTGGGTATCATTCAAACTCAAGTCAACGGATGAATAATTATCCTGGCTACAGATGATCAAGACTGTTTTTTGTCTCACCTGATCCTATGCAGACTACAACCTCTGGAAAGAATCTCATCAAACACGAAACACAACATGTCCCAGACTCTTATTATAAATCCATGCCTGTTTGGAGCGATGATGCCTGTAGCTCTGAATAAAACACTACTGTTATCCACAAAACATTACAGAATTGTAATAAGCATATAAGGAGGCACAGTCAGAGGAAATTACCGTCAGAAAAGAACATATTTGAGACTAGATGGGCTAATCTTCTCTCCACACACAGGTCAATGAGCCTTGGGCACACATGACCCGGTTGCCGGTTCACCGGTTGTCCTCCCTTGGACCACGTTTTGGAGGTACTAACCACTGCATACCAAGAAGACATCACAAGACCTGCCGTTTTGGAGATGCTCTGACCCAGTAGTCTCACCATCATAATTTGGCCCTTGTAAAAGTCACTCAGATCCTTACCCTTGCCTATTTTTCCTGCTTCCAACACAACATTGAACTGACAGTTCACTTGCTGCCTAATATATCCCACCCTTTGACAGGTGCTATTGTAATAAGATAATTAATGTTATTCATGTCACCTGTCAGAGGTTTTAATGTCATGGCTGATTGTTGTGTGTATGTGAGTCATTTTCACTCCAGATCAAAAACAACAACAAAAATGTCAAATTAATATTACACTGGCAGGCAAAAAAAAGGTTATTTCAGTAGTTATACAGTCTTAACTTGCCAAAGGGGTTCTACTTGGAACCTAATCTGAAAGGGAAACTCTGCTGTAGAGTTCCATGTGGAACCGTTAAGGGTTGTCCTTATTTCGTTTAACATGCCAATCAATTCCTCTGTAGCAGAAATTTTGCTGAAATGCAATCACGATCATTAACATCCAAATACTGTATCTAAATGTTACATTGTGTTAACAACGATCAATAATTAAACAGTAATAAAATGTGGAGGTTGTTGAGTTGCAGGTTGTTTTGAGGGTCTCACAGCAGTCAGACCATCCCATACATCTCCCCTGTGACAGGCAGACGCAGCTGCTGGATAAAAATACTCCCAGAGCCTCACTTCTCCCAAACAAGGGGAGGACATACACTCCCACACACACTCACACAACCTCTGAGTGCATCCACCTTCTTCCACACACATACATCAGGACTAAACCTCCAGCACCCCCTTCATGGTGTACGTGGTGGGGGGAGTGGAGTAAGTCTATTTTTGGGGCGGTGGCTGGCTAGGTAAGTTTCAGAGAAAGTCGGTGTGCACTGTGTGTGCAGTTTCTCTCTCAGCAGACGCAGCAGCCGCCTTTCTCAATCTGCTATGACCCTACAGAAAATGGACGCTGTGGAGGTATTTGCGGCTGGAGAGAAAGGCCGCGGCCTCCGGACCACCAAGGACATGAAGCCTGGCGAGGTGGTGTTTGCGGAGGCCAGCATCGCTGCTGTGGTCTTTGACAGGTAGGATCAGTGTTTGGGATGTGTGTTTCTAACATTGAGAATTGGCCACAAGAATTTTATTATTAATTTTTAATTGGATACTTATAATTAAGAAGTGTAATTAAAAAATGTAGAAGAAAGAAGTATAGACATATTGGTAATAAGCATACAAGCTATCTGTATATATAGTCTCATAAGTATTCATAACAATTCATAATTTGTTTTAAAATTTGTGAATAAAAGCAAACAAAATCCAAGTCAATTTTTTTACAAAAAAAATAAGTCATAAAGTATATATTCTTTCTCCACTTCTAAAATAAAGGCTGCAAATAAACCTTTTTTCCAAAACAGCAAAAAATTTAAAACTATAGCATTAACAGAAATTGATGTTAAAACATTAATACATACTGATATTCTGAAAAACACTTTTTGCACTTTAGAACTTAACCTGTTTCTTGGAAACATCTAAAATAATGGAAAATGTATCATGTACATCTTTGTGCACTTATGGGTAATTTTTATTCCTTTTAAAAAATTAATGCTTTAAGAAAGCAAGATTTTCTGCCAGGAGTAATACAATTTCATGGTCATCATACAATAAAATATATTAGATATATTTTCCTCTATTCAGGACATTTTCACTTCTCAAGGTTTTATATTTTATGGTGCATTCTAATAATTTTATGTAAGATAATTAAAACAAAATGGCTTTCTTTAACTGTAGAGAACCTGTTGATGGTACCATTGATATTATTATCTTCAAACCCAGTGACTTTAAATGAGCTTAATAGTAATAAATAGCACTTAGTACTTAGGTGTCATGCGTCTTATCTAACTTAGACCTTTATGCTAACATAACAACTTCTGTTAGTATACATAGTGTTGGAGAGTTTCATCATGGTCCATTTGATTTAATGTAATGACAAGGCTATAAAAGTGGAAGAGGAGAAGACTGAATGGTAATGGGATAATTAGCAATGAATAGCTAATAAGCTAATGATATGACAGGTACCGTGCTGCTAATAAAGACAAATTAGGAGCAGTGGAGCAATCTAGAAGGCCTTGCTGCTGTGAGCTCTACACTGCTTTCAAAACACATTTCTACAATTCATTCTGAATATTTAGCCGCAAAGGCGTCATCCATGGGTAATGTTTCATTTCAGTCAGGACTATTTGAGGATCAGTGTTGAGACTGAAAGTGCTCCATCAGTAAGTTACTTGCTAAAACGAATTACGGGAATGAAATTTAGCTAGATACATATTAGCTAGATATGAAATTTAGCTAGATACAAATTAGCTAGATATGAAATTTAGCTAGATATGAATTAGCTATAAAGTATATTCTTTATCAGTAGTGAACTTCCAAATAATTTAGGAAGATTAGCTAGCCAGCTTCATTTACTCTCAAATAACATTTTGGTAATATGGTTATAAGTTGGTTATTGCTGTAACTAGTCAGCTAAAAAAGGTAATAAGTGGTACATCTGGCAAGTTCACTCACTCTTGCCAAAACACCTTTTCATCTTGTAGTTCTGTTTTTCTTGAAGTTCTGTTCTGTTTTTAAGAACTCAAGATGTACTTCATCAAGTACTGAGTTTCAGCAACAGTTTTGGGGGAAACAAATCCTGGTTTCACCTTCAGATTCCAAGTGTTGGTGCTACAGTTGTCATTAATAATTTACTGAGATAAAAAAAAAGACAAGTTACATTGGTCACGGTCATTGTTTTCCATGTTATTTTCCATGTTAAAAATGTATCATCAAAGAAATTTTTATTTTTTGATTAAAATCAATTTTAAATGTAAAAACTAAATTTAAGAGTACAGAAAAAGTACACACATGTGTAAACATTTACATTGTGCAGAATTTAACTGTAATATTTAAGCAATATTTTGTACTTTACTAACTTTTAGTTAAAAATTTTTTAGAGCTGAATACAGAAAAATGAAATATACATTTTAGGTACCTTACAGTCAATTAATTGACAATAAATGACAATTAGTTGACAATAAATTACTGTTGATTTACACCTGCATACTGTACAATAGTACAGTATAATAGAATAAAATAACAATGTGCTGCAGTAAATCTTTTTTACACTGCAAAGTATAGTATATTTTTCTTCTCTTTGTATTTTAGCAGGAACTATATATATATCTATATAGTATATCAATTTTGATCAATTTTGGTGGTTTTGAATTGGTGGTTTTGACTGGATTTAAATGTGGGTTTATACTAAAGAACTGGAGAATATCAGGACAAAGTCAACTGCCATCACTGTTAAGGCTTTTGCTGTACTCTAAAGATCTGCTGGGATTTTGTAGCTGCAGTGAAACTCTATGAGAACGTGAGTAACATGAGTCACATGATTCAGATTCTATGACTTGATGGCAATGTACTTCAGGACTATTTCTAGGCAGAAGCACATTCAGATATTGATTTTTGGATGAGTCCTATGTTTTATGTTTCTGATTTCTGATTTTATGATTATGATGAATAACCCTATTTTTTCTAGCACATTTACATGGAGCACCAATTCAAAACAAATCCTGGCCTTGAGCATTTAGCTTTGCATGTAATGTACACGGTTCTTAAACAGCAAACGGGTGAAACAGGCTTCAGTCTGGATCACCAGTTCACCTCCATAAAAAGTAAGAAGAGTTTGCATAGTAGTCAGGTTATGCATGTCAGAAGCTAGCTCACAGAGCTTTCCACTTAAAGACTTTATAAACAGAAACATTGCTTTCCATTATTGTTTGACTGACTGAAAGCAGGGCACTGTGTAGTGAATTTTACAGAGAAGGAAGGATGGATGAAGAAAAAGCAAAAAGAGCAAAAAATTGGCATCACATAAAACATCTAATATTTATAATTTTTCAAGGTATGTATTTATTATAGTTGCTATCTTGATATTTAAATTAAAATTCATGAAAGCATGAGAATACATTGGTTTTTGTTATATAAGCCATCATGACAATGGCATACAGCCCAGGATGATCATAGCCATAAATCAAAGATAAAAAACAAATAAACAAGAATATCCCTAGTGGGTTGTACTTGATATTACACCCCCTGAGATAAGACCAGCATTCAATATTGGCCTTATAAAGAGCCCGAGCCATCTGGGAATGTCTTCCATTCTGGTCCACAGGATATTTGTCTTTGTATTTGTATTGGAGTGGGCGAGTTCTAATACTTTTGTCTGTTTCCATGGGTTGATTGCCATAAAAACATTGGAAAGCCATGAGGACAAGTGGTTTATTTAATAAAGCCTGACAGGTGTATACAGATGAATTCTAAGTAAGTAAAAGACAAACAGGCACTGGAAGGTCATCCCAGGATAAATATATCTTTTAATGTGTGGCTAAATTGTGCATGTGCAACAAAAATACAAAGGTTTATGAAATTCCCATCTGTATTTCAACAAATTTGATATGTAATATTTCTTTAATTCTACCTGTGTTTATTATGTCCAAGTCTATTTCCGTTAAAAACATTTATCAAAAGCAATCCACAGCATGTTGCCATTTCTTTTTCATTTTTGCTTCCTTATTTCCTTATATTTATTTATGTATCATGCTTGTGTGTACATGTACAAACAGCTGATCATATGTAGAATGTGTACTTCAAAGTATCATTCTCCTATTAGTTGTTGTTTTCACATGTTTGAGTTTGGATTTGTTTGGAAATTTAAAATAAATGTTTGAAGCTGTCTGATGAAAAATGGCACTCTATAAATTACAATATATGGCCAAAAATATGTGGACACTTGACCATCACACCCATATGTGATTCTTCCACAAACCATTGGCAGAAAGTTGCACACAATTGTCTAAACTGTCTTTGTATGCTGTAAGTGTAAGATTTCCCTTCTTTGGAAATAAAGCACCCAAATGTGTTCTAGTATGACAATACCATGTGCAGAAAGTCCATGAAGACATGGTTTGCCAAGTGTTTGGAGTTGAATAACTCAAGCGTCCTGCAGAGAGCCCTGACCTCAACCACACTGAACACCTTTGGGATGAACTGGAACACCAACTGCATCCCAGACCTCCTCTCCCGACATCAGTTCCTGACCTCACTAATGCAGTTGTAGCTGAATGAACACAAAATCCCACAGCCACGCTCCAAAATATAGTGGAAAGCCTTCCCAGAAGAGTAAATTAAGCGTTATAATAGAATAACAGCAAAGGGGACACTAACTTTGGAATGGGATGTTCAACAAGCACATATGGGTATGATGGTGTATACATACTTTTGGCCTTATAGTGTATAATATTAGATATATCTATATACCAGATATATCTATATGTACAGTAAGTAAATGTCTAAAGCATTAAGGGAACCAAAATTTCTAGTAATGTACTGTACTGAAGTTCAAATTACTCTCCCCCTTCGTCCTGCAGTATGTCCATGCACGTGTGTCACAGCTGCTTCCGCAGACAGGTTAATCCTCACCGCTGTGCCCAGTGTAAGTTTGCCCACTACTGTGACCGCACGTGCCAGCGAGCTGCCTGGGAGGAGCACAAGCAAGAGTGTGCCGCCATCAAACAGCGTGGCAAGGCACCCAATGAGAATGTGCGGTGAGTAGAGGTTCTACTCTGAGATGCAAGAGAAACCGACCATGCATCTGAGACTAGACATCATCTCATGATGTCAGATTCATAGAAATTTGCATGTGTGAAAAGCTACCAAGAGTTATTGGTAGAAGCAGGTTTAGAGAGAGACTGGCAACTGTGTCTTTGATCCCACATATGACATTTGAACTGTTCTAATAGCTTTTATAATTGCACTCAAAGAGGTTTGCAATGTTCTGTGAAGATATCTCATGTTAGACATGTTGATAACATCAACAGTGAAGATTGTACTTATTTATGAATGTGACTTAAAAAAGTCACTCCAGAAATCCTGTCAGGTTAGCTTATGTTAGGTATCTGGCAAATCTTTTAATTTATAAATGTAAATGAACATTTATAAATATGGCTTTTCTTCAGAAATCATGTCATGTTTGCTTATGTTAAGTAGCCTCCTAGATGTAGCGATGAACTTTATTAGCATTTACGAATGTGACTTAAAAATCACTCATAAATCCTCTTAGGTTAGATTATGTTAGCAAATTTTGTACCATTAAAGATTATGAATGTATTTACTTTACGTAATCCTGTCAGAACATTTATGTATCCATTTTAAAAATCTCAGAAATCCTGTCAAGTTAGCTTATGTTAGCTAATATTCTAGCATCAAAGATTATGAGTGTTTAATAACTGTGACTTTCCCTTAGAAATCATTTGAGGTTGTCTTACGTTAAGAAATTTTTAGAATTAATAGTAAATAAATATTTAGGAATATGATGTTTCTTCAGAAATCCTGTCACCTTATGTTAGCAATCTGGCTAGCGTTGGCAGTAAAGATTACAAACATGGTGTGACATAAAAATCCACACAGAAATCAACTCACATTTTATGTTAGCTAACTTTCTAGCAAGAGACTAAAGATGATGAACATTTATTGATGACCGTCCTTCAGAAATCTTGTTAGGTTAGCTCAGGTTAGCTATCTTTCTAGCCTAAGCATTGAAGATTATTAATGTTTATAAATATGGCTTTATTGCAGAAATCTTTTCAGGTTAGCTTATTTTATCCAACTATCTACCATTTGCAGCAAATATTATGAACATTTATGAATGATTGTCCCTCGGAAATCCTGTCAGATTACCTTATGTTAGCTAACTTTCCAGCATTAGCAACAAAGATTGTGAACATTTGTGAATTATTTTCTCCTGTAGGAGAAAATCCTGTAGGATGAATTTTCTGGCTAATTTTGGTTACAATCTTTATGAGAATTTGTGCATATGACTTAAAAATCCACTCATAAATCCTGTCAGGTTTTATCTTTAATGATGTTAGCTAACATCCTAACATAAGCAGTAAAGATTATGAACCTTTATGACTGTCTCTCAGAAATTAGCTATTTCTATTATGCTATGTTAAAACTGTTGTCACACAACACATCAAATTACTGAAAATATAACTTGGTATGGGTATGTATTGTCGTTCTAGAAAATTCCCGGATGTTTTAATGTTCAGTGTCAGGTTTTCCTTTCAGTCTGGCCGCACGAGCTTTATGGCGCGTGCTGAAGTACAAAGGAAAAGTCTTTGACACACAGCTCACAACTCTAGACCTCTTGGAGGACCACATCTCTGCAATGACCCCAGAGGACCTTAAACATCTCAAAGTGGATGTTGACAACTTCCAGGACTACTGGCAAGGCAACAGCAAGCACTATAGCGCAGACTACGTCTCACATATCTTTGGTGTGGTAGGCACCTTCACTGTCCACCTGTAAACTATGTAATAAAAATGACAACATAATACACAGCATATAAAACATAAGGCTGGTGGATGGCAATGCATATATATTTGTCATGCTTCGTTCTGTATTTGCTTTTCAGATCAACTGCAATGCTTTCACTCTGAGTGACCAGCGTGGGCTCCAGGCAGTCGGGGTTGGCCTCTTTCCAAACCTCTGTCTGGTCAACCATGACTGCTGGCCCAACTGTACAGTCATCCTCAATCATGGGAGGTGAGCAGTCCTGACAAGGCTTCTGTAGTACAACCCCTAATCAGACAGTATGAAAAATGCAAATAAAAAAAAAAACTAAAAAAATGATATTTTCATATTTTGTCTGGTCAACTTCATTTCATTTGTTAATATATATTCATTCCTGCATTTCAGGCCTCCAATACCTTCCAAAAAAGTTGGGATTTAGGTCTAGTAATGAGGAAAAAAATTAAATAATGATTTCAAACAGGTGATGTTAACAGGTGATTGTAATCATGATTTGGAACAAAAACAGTATCTATGAATGTCTGAGTCTTTGAGGAGCAAAGATGGGCAGAGGATCTCTAGTTTGTCTACAAATGTGTGAGAAATATATTGAAACATTTAAAAGCAATCTTCCTCAAAGAAAGATTGGAAAGGATTTGCATATTTCTCTTATTACAGTGGATATCATGAAATGATTCAAGGAATCTGGAGGAATTTCAGTGCATAAAGGGCATAGAGTGCATAAAGCTGAACACCCATGATTTCCCTTCATCTCAGTTCATACTGTCTGCAATAAAATAAAAGTCAAAGCAAATGTAAGAAACACTGTATTTATTTTTTATTTTTTGCATTTTCCATACTGTTCCAACGTTTTCTGATTTGGGGTTGTATGTTTATATAATTGTGTAATATTAACAATTTTTCTACATTTACAAGTGAGGTAATTTGTATTAAATAAATAAATAAATAGTTGTATACATCAATTGGTGTAGTCATGTTCTTTATTACAGAATACATATACATATAAATATTGTATATGAGTGTAACAAACAAGAAAACAGGACAGGATTTTCAATTCCTGGAGATGCTTTTCCTGTAAATTGAATAAACATTTTACTTAAATCTAGTACCTAGTCTAGCTAAGCAAGTGAAAAAATGTTTCAACCATGTTGCTCTGTAGTCGTCTGTGATCTGGCCTCTTACCTTCTCTTCCAGTCAGACAGCTCTGGACTCAGCTTTACACTCTCAGAGGAGGTAGGCTAGTGGACTGTAACTGGATTATAACCTTTGACCTGATGAACTTACCGCATCCTTTCCATATCACCTCTATAAATCCCAGTTCCTATGAGTGACAGTTTAAATTGATCTGTACAGTATGAAATGTAATCTATGTGGTGGTGTTAGTGATAGTAAACTGAGTGGATAGTGTAAAGCAAAATGATAATTTATATTAATTAAAGTATATAAGGACTTATATGGCTTGACATGCTTTTCGGATTTGCATTAGATGCCTTGCAATAGACTGTTTTTTTCTTGTTGTTTTTAGAAATATGTGTGCAGATTGAATAGAATTGTATGCTACAGAAGCATGGATCATTGTTTTATGTCTGGTTAAGCATAGTTTTATGCAGTGTGCTTGCATTCTACAACACATAACCTCAGATCTCCTTAAAAGCATGCATTTGCCATTCAAAATATTAGAGTGTATCAAATTTGAACAATAATGTTCTCCTGTTTAATTTAACTTTCCTTCTCTTACTTCTTCTTTCCTGTGATGATGTTGCTGTTCTGTCCTGATGGTAGGATTGAGCTGCGTGCCTTAGAAAATATCCCAGAAGGTGTTGAGTTGACGGTCAGCTATGTGGACTTCTTAAACTTATCCAAGGATCGTCAGAAGCTGCTCAAGAAGCAGTATTACTTTGACTGCAAGTGTGAGCACTGCAGCAATGGCATTAAGGACGACCTCATGATGGCAGTGAAAGAGACCGGTGGCAAAAAGGTGAGGTCATTAGTAAAATATTGTCTGTACTAAAATATTGGTAAAACAAAAAATCAGCTAAGGAATGTTGTAATGTATTATACTGAATTCTTGAATCTGATTGGTCGGAAAAGTTTTGATTAGTTTCTTAAACACCAGCCCAGACTGTTGTTTTATGCAATGTCTGGTACTTTTTTTCTAAGAACTCATTAATGTCATATTGGTAGGTTTTACTAAATATAAAATATAAACATAGAAATATATATGTGAGGTACAGTACATGCTAAACAAAGACTTGAGTTCAATCATTGTCATGATGCAGTTAAGAACAAGACCATGTCAAACCATTAGATCATGCTAAAGCTTTAATGAAGTCTTGTGATGATTTTATCTCAGTTTCTCTACTGAATCCTCAGCCTTCGGCCGAACTGGTGAAGGAGGTCACAGACTTTAGTGTGGAGGCCTTGGCCAAAATTGAACAAGCTCGAGTAGAGGGAAACTTTCATGAAGTAAGCTATATCAAATATTATTAACTGCCATATATAACGTGATAAGAAAAAGCAGCCGCTTGTTCATGCAGTGGTACCTGGTAATAAATAAAAGAAATAACAAAGTACAAAAAATGATAAATAGACAACACACATTACAATGAAGAAAGATTGTAAGATTGTATTTTTCATTGTTCCATTGTTTATCCATGTCAAGAGAAGTTAAGTGAGAATTTAGGTTTTCAATAATCTTAACTTGGTTAAAATATGTTACAATATGTGTGACATCCTGGATAAACCATTTATATGGTGAAATTCTGACATTTTCTACTACATTTAGTTTTGAAATCTAGAAGATTTTCTGATTGTTCGCTGCAATGTCTTTAGCTTTCTCATATCTCAATCATAAATCATATTCAAGCATTTTACTTCAAGCTCTGTGATAGATTAGTGACCAATCTTGTCCGAAGTCAGATGGGATTGTTTCTAGCATTATTTCCATGATGTAACAACTATCCGTGGCTGCAAGCCAAGGGAGCAAAATTGTCTCTCTCTTTGGGAGGGGTTTTATATTCTCTCTCCCCTGTCAATCACAGTGAAACTGACTAATTCGGGGCGTCTGTGAGCTCATGTATGCGGAAGAGACTAGATAGTGCTTTATTTTGAGTGTGTTACTCATGAATATGCTTTAATGGCATCTATGTCTGGTGTAGGTAGTTAAAATCTGCCGTGGGTGCTTGGAGAAGCAGGAGCCGGTGCTTGCTGGGACGCACCTCTACATGCTGCACGTGTTCAGGGTGATCAGCGAGGTCCTGTCATACCAGCAGTCCTTCCATGAGGCTGCAGAATACGCACACAGGATGGTGGATGGCTACGAGTAAGCATGCATGTTTGATGAGAAGTTCTTTCAATGGATCATATCTCCCTCAAAAAATCATTAATACCTTCTATGCATGTTTCCTGCCATCCATCAGGAAGCTCTATCACCCAAACAATGCTCAGTTTGGCATGGCCACCATGAAGGCTGGCGTGACACACTGGCACGCAGGGCTGATCGAGGCCGCTCATGGCTTGATCTGTAAAGCCTACGCAATCCTCATGGTTACACATGGACCCCATCACTCAATTACAAAGGACTTAGAGGTAATACATTAATCAGCTGACACACATTTATACAGCAGCTGTGGTGGTTTCGTTTTGAATATAGGTTTAACATTGCAGATTTCTATCATGCTTCTACAACCCGAATTCCAGAAAAGTTGGAACATTCTTTAAAGTTGAATAAAATGAAAACTAAAAGGCTTTAAAATCACATGAGCCAATATTTTATTCACAACAGAACATAGATAACATAAGAAAATGTTAAAACTGGGAAATTGTACACCTTTATCCACTAAATGAGCATATTTCAAATTTGATGCCTGCTATAGGTCTCAAAAAAGTTGGCACGGGGCAACAAATGGCTGAAAAAGCAAGAAAGTTTAAAAAGATTCAGCTGGGAGAAC
>JAQQZR010000017.1:4935432-4951091 GCA_030068235.1 Notoglanidium macrostoma
TGGAGTAAGACAACATGCATGAAGAGGATGATGTGGCCAAAATACTCATTTGCCTAATAATTCCGCACTCCCTGTATTATATAGTATATTGTATTATAAGTAATATTTATAATAATTGTCCAATTACTTTTGAGCCTGTGAAAATGGAGGGAGTACGTAAAAAATTGGCTTTAAAAATGGCCTCAACTAGTAATGCAATATTTTTGTTAAACCCTTTGAATTAAAGCTGAAAGTCTGCACAAATCAACTCTTTGATGGCTTCATTTTAAATACACTGTGGTGGTGTACAGAGGCAAAAATATTCCAAAAGTCCAAATACCTATGGATCTGACTGTACGTATAAACAGATTTTTTTTAGACTATATTGGGTGAATGTACATTAGCTCCGCCCCTCGTGTCAAGGCCCCGCCTCCACCTGTACACGGTGAGCGGAAGCAAAGATGGCGGTGTTTCCGTAACGCTGGGCGGCTGATGATCAACGTCAACACGCATAGATGATAGAAAGCACACGTTACAGTTTTGGACATGATCTAGTTGATGCCGTGTTCGTATATTTTTACAGTTATTAAAGTGTAGCTGTTTGTAAGGCAGTGTATTTCCGCTGTAGTGTTACACCGTTAATGACAGAGCAATAACAACACAGCCGCGCGCGCAGACAGACAGGAGGGTAGAGGAGATTTGAATGTTCTCCTGGGTTTCAGAAATGTGTTTCAGGTAAAGTGACATTATTTGTAACATTCTTGTGTTTCTAAAGATAAAATATGCGTTAACTAAAGAGTGTCATTGTGCTTTTCCGACGCTGCTCGTGACACTCGGCTGACACGTAGGCTGTTTGGTTGGTCAACACTGAACCTGTAATTTAATAGTATTTCTATTGGGGATTTGTAAATATTAAAAAGATAAGAATGATTCTTAGACATATCAAGATATCAACAAATATCATTTTTGTCGTCTATCGTGTTATTTCATGTCACTTTGGTTTACTATTTTTGGTGTGTTTACTTCAAACCCTAGCTAAACTGGTGACATTTGAGCATTTAGGCTCTCCTATTTTTGGTAAACTTTCGCCTTTCGCTTATTAAGAATATTATTATAGCTTGTCGTTGGTGATGGATATAAACTCTTATTTCCATGCTAGTGTATTGTGTTAGCTCCCATTTTAGCCATTCTATTAACCTGAAGTGTCTCTATAGTCTATACAGTAGACTGGTGCAGTCTGGAGTCTATAATGTTTTGCATATTGACTTCCTCAGGTCAGTTTGTCAGCCTAAAAATCCTGCATTCATTTCATTTTGGTAAAAATCTGTACAATTTCTTTCTTTAAAATTGCAGTTTTACACCAGCATCCTCTATGTAGTTATAATTGTCCCATATACATCTCAGACTAGGTTATATTCCTTGATGCATCCAAATTGTTTTTCATGATATCATAAATCTATAATAATTTGTTCATCTGTTTTTTCATGGAGTTTAATATGCGGTCAAAGGAATAACAGGAGCAAATGACAGTTTGCAGGGCAGTTGCCTTTGCACAGACGTGCTGATACCTCCTTATGTTCTCAGGGAGTGTGTCTGCTGTATTTGTATGTGCATGCAAAACCCGGGGAAGGGAGAGTGTAATGCATTGTGCAAGTGGCCACAAGGCATGTATTGACATTCCTGAAATGTACAGAATAGCAGAGGGGCACAGCTGCAGAAGAGCATGTCAGGTTCCCAAAACTCGCTCAGTTTCTTTGTGGTGGAAAAAAAAAAATTGAAACTTGATCTATGTGGAGTAATCCTGTTCAGCCTCAGATTTATTAGTTTGATTAAAATGTTTTTGGTTTAGGTATTGAAGAAAAGACAATTATGCCAGCTACTAACAACATGTGGCAAATTTAAATAGAAGTGTACTAGAAAAGTGTATTTTTCTGATACCATGCTCAAGAATTAGTCTTGATTTCAGCAGGTTTTAGAAAAACAAACAAAGTTGAATTTAGCTGATGCGAATATTGCATTGGATTGAACTATAGATTTTCTATAAACTATAAATGTTTTATATTTATATATGTTTATAATTTGGTAATCCCCCCCCAAAAAAAAAACACCACATATTAATCCAGACCAGGATAAAGTGCTTACTGACGATAAATAAGTGAATAATAATTATTTAAATATTTAGTCTAAATAGTCTTAATATCTAGTTTGAACTGGTTTTTTTTTTTTAATCCCTATATAATAATCAGTTATTTGATAAATGCATTCAGAGAAGTATAAATACTCTGTGTATTCAGATTTGTAGGTATTCTGTACTCTTTGGGCATGTTTTTCCACTTTCTACACACGTACTTTGATCAACACGTGTATGCTACTAACAGACATAACAGACTAACAGTCTTAACGTTTGTTGTTTAACAACTAACATGTTAAAATTGCATGGCAGTCGCTACTGCTGACAGTAAATCTGAGCTTTTTAAATCTTAACGAAAAAGAAAAGATTTCTTTGAATACTATGAATTTGTATGATAAAATTGTCAAAGTCCCAGAAATCTGTTCTTCCGCTCTACAGGTAATCTCAACTTCCTGAGTTCCTCAGGTGTCAGTCTTCAGCTGCGTTCTCCTTTCTTGTTGCAATGTCGTCCACCGCAGCCGTCCCAGCACTCGACAACCTCTCTGTGTCCTCGCTGCTGTCTGGGGAGCTGGAAGATGGGAAAGAGCCTGAGGACGATGAGCTGGGTGACCTGGAAGTGAACCCTTACGATGGGTTGCCTTTCTCGTCACGTTATTACTCCTTACTGGAGGAACGGCGGACTCTGCCCATCTGGGGACTGAAGTACAACTTGCTAGAGCTGCTGGAGACTCATAGCATGGTGGTGCTGAGTGGAGAGGCTGGCATGGGCAAGAGTACACAAGTAAGGGGTTCTGACATACACGGATAACCCTATGAAAAAGGAATGGATCGGTGGAAAGAATTAAAAATATAGATATCTTGACAAAATATGTTAAATTTCACATTACAGTTTAAGATTTACCGCCTGTGATGTAACCGAATTGTTGCTAATTGGTTTTGGTATATCGACGACATTGAAAATAGTGCCGTCTTGGCTATACTTGCTGCTTGGCACAGAGAATTCTGAGAAGTGTGTTGACCAGTGGCTTTGGGTGTGTGTGTGTTTAGGTGTCTCAGTGGTGTGTGGAGTACGCGCTCTCTCTGCAGTACACTCAGGGTCTAGTTTGCTGCTGTCAGCCGTACTCAGCAGCAGCTTGTAGCTTGGCAATTCGTGTAGCTGATGAGATGGACCTGAGTCTGGGGCTCGAGGTTGGTTACAGGGTCCCTCACGATGACGGCTGCACACCAGATACTTTACTACGGTAAGCTAGGACCCTACACACATATGTTCACACAGTGCACACACCATATTTGGTTAATTGTGGGCGTATCCTATGTATTTCAAATAATCAGTATCATGTAAATACACAGTGGCTGTATATTAAGGTGCATTGCTTTCACTTATAAGCTGCTTACGCACATTTGTTGAATTAAATATTTTGTGTTTGTCATTTTTAAGAACCATTTAGAGGAATTAAAAAGCACTGATAAATTAGTTCTCTTTTTTTCTTTCGATTTTCATTCCCTCGTTTTTGTATTCAAATATTTCTTACCCAAAGTTGCCGATAGTTCCCATTTATTCCAAGTTTAAACTTCCAGTGTTTAACGCTGACCTTTTGTACTATCTTTCATCCCCCAGCTTTGTCACGGATGCACTGCTGCTGGAGGAGATGATGTCGGACCCCCTGCTGCGGCGCTATGGCGTGCTGGTGGTGGACGAGGCACAGGAACGCACCGTGGCCAGCGACGTGCTCCTGGGCTTGCTGCGTGACGTGTGCCGGCAGCGTACAGAGCTACGTGTGGTGGTGCTGGCTACGCCCCCTGTGGCTAACACCATCGCAGAATTTCTTGGTGAAGAAGTGCCTCACCTCAAAGTCCTCCCTGCACCGGAAAAGACTGTTGCAGAAACGCTGTACAGAGATCCAGCAACAGGCAGAGACCTGGCCACAGCCGCGTGCCACATGGTGCTGGATCTGCACCGTCGAGGAGAGGAAGGAGATGTACTGGTCTTCCTGCCTAGTGCACAGGTAATATATAGACACATATAACCACTTTATTAGGAACACAGATCTTTATTTGTCTTTTTTTTTTTTTTCCAACTCTGACCATGTGTCACGAGGGTCAGTGTGTTGTGTCTCCTGATATGCTTTTCTGCCCACCAAGGTTGTAAAGAGTAGTTATTTGAGTTCGTACAGCCGCCATGTGAGCTCGAACCAGTCCATTCTACTCTGACCTCTTTCATCATCGAGGTGTTTCCACCCACAGAACAGCCGCTCACTGGATGTTGTTTATTTTTCACACCATTTTGTATGAACTCAAAGGCTGTGAAAATCCTAGGAGATCAGGTCTCTCTCCCAATGGAGATGATCTTAACGTTACAATGCTTTAGGAAGCAGCTGAATGTGTGTCAATAGTGCGAGTCAAAGAACTTCCTTCTTCTTCTTCTCTGCTCTTTATCTCTGTTCTGAAATGTAACTCCGTTGTAGTGTCTTGAGTTACATTTTACACCTGTACGATCATTGTCGGCATTGACGAGCGGAAAATAAACGTTTTGGGAATTCAATAACTCATCCAGTATTGTATTCATAATTCCCACAGGTAACTCATGAAAAGGCGCACCAAAATAGAAATATATATTTATATATAAGATACAAATTTTCCTTCCATTTTTCAGTCACGTCCTCGTATAGCTAGTCGGCATTGAGTTTGGGCTCACGTGGTGGTATGACAGTTTTGGGTCAATTCCTTAGTCAGACATTCTTGCTATTACTTATTTATTTCAGTCCACACATCTATCTCTCCTACAGCTGTGTACACTCTTTCTCTTTCAGCAGCATCGTATCTGCCGAATAGATCAGGTGTCGGACGCTAAGATCACTTACTCGAATGGAAAACTTTGGTTGAGTTTCTGTGTATCTGTTTTTGTAAGAGTAATATCTGTACCACATGCTCAAAAAATCATTATAGCACCAGTGCATGTGACTGTCACACACACACACACACACACACACACACACACACTCACGCATACACACACAGAGGTATGGTTACTCCTTTTGTCAATATTATCACAGCACGGACCATTTCCTCATCTTAGCTTTTCCAACAATGACTCACAGTGAGTTGCTGTAAATACATTCAGTCTGTTTTAATTGATCTGGATTACATTATATGGTCTTCTTTATTGTTATAATGAATATGAGAGGTGGCGTGTTCGCGTGCATTTCTGTATTGCTAATATGCAGCATAATTGTAGACGCAAATACTCATATTTAAGAACATGTACACTACCAGTGGAAAGTATGGACGCACCTAATTCAATGGTTTTTACTTATAAGGCACTTCATGTCTTTAAGTAATTATGGACCGTCATTTCTCTTTACTTAGTCGAGCGGTTCTTTAACATGATATGGATTACGCCAGTTGTCAGATAGGGCGATTTACTGTATACCAACACTACCTGGACACATGTATTAAATTATCATTAAATTACTTTCTGTACATGCAGATGAATGTAAACTGCAAAGGCTTTTTCACCCAAAGTGAATGGATGTGAATTTGAAATCACATTATCTGCTGACATATTTATTTCTTCATTTTATTCTAATATCTGCAGGAGATTGGGGATTGTGCAGTTCTGCTGGAGAAGGAGTGTGTAGCTCTGAGCCCACAGCTGGGCGCGTTGCGGGTTCTGCTGCTCCACACGGGCCTCGGTGGAGCCGCTCAGCACGTTTACACAGCAGACGGAGATGACAGCCAAGCGGAAACGAAAGAAGATGACAAGGCTGGGTCGTGTTTAAGACGCAGGGTCATCCTTTCAGACGTCCTGGGAGAAGCCTCGTTCTCATTGCCCAACGTTCGCTACGTCATTGATACAGGATTTGAACTCAAAACCGTAAGTTTTGATTAGTAAGCACCCAAATGTAAACTATTTGACGGTGAAAGGATTTCAAAACCAAGCATAGTGTACTGTAATGTTTCCAAAATAAGAGAAAGTCATACGACGTAGTATGGCGTCGTGTCTATAATTATTGGCACCCTTGAAGAGAGCGAGCAAAAAGGATTATATAAAATAAGCATTACACAGATTGATTGAAATTTTCCATTTATTAGTAGAAACTACTAGTAATGCACCAAGATGAAAATTTTCAACTAAAACACTTTTTTTGGTGGTTGGAATTTTGGTGCTTCCCTTTTCTTTAACAAAAATAATTCTTATACAAGCTTTTTTTATACAAGTAAATTGTACGTTAACTGAAAACGCAACCCCCTTAAAGTATCCAGATTTAATGCAAGAAAATCCTTCGGGGTGGGAGAAGCTCCTTTTTTTTCCCTCATTTTGTCGCAAACTTGCTTTTGTTGCATATCCAGGTGTACAATCCACAGATTCGAGCTGACTCCCAGGTTCAGCGGCCAATCAGCAAACACCAGGCAGACGCCCGCTCTCAGAAAGTAAACAGCACGCTGCCAGGTGAGGCGTTCTCACGACCACACCATTAGCACAGCCAGAAGTCATATAATGTTTAACTTCTACTCTGGAGTGGAGTAAAATTGAGAATCAGATCAATCTTAACTTCTTAACCTGGCTAATGTAACGGACGTTGCACTCAGCTAAGTAGCAAGTCGTTTGCAAAGTAGTGTAATATGCAGGGAAGGAAGGCTGAGATATGAGAACCACAGAGTTAAGTGCATGTTACTCTGTTACAGGAGTCTGTTTTCGTCTATACCCCCAATCCCTTTATGAGGCGGGAATGCCTGAAGCTCGGTGTCCCGGAGTAGCTGAGGCTAACCTCAGCCACCTGGTCCTCTTTCTCAAAAGACTGGACATCGCCGACATGGGCCAGTGCAAGTTCCTGGACCGGCCAGGTCAGACCACTACACTGTTTTTAATTTGCCAGTTACTAGTAGTGTTAACCAAGAGATCTAATTAGTTAATAGATCCTTTTTACTCTTATAGATTTCTATGTAATAGACGTTTTCATATCTGTGATATTCTGGCTCTGAGAGCATGTTGATGCATGTATATCTAGTGTTGTTATTTTAAATAAAAGTGCTTCACCAATGGCGACAGAGCCCAGAAGTGGAAAGAGGGTCTATTAATCAGTGTCTTTTCAAGTCAGACTGGAATTACTTAGTTAACCTTTGGCTTCTATTAGTGTCAATCTCAGACTCTTCATCCACAGACTGTCAGTTATATAGTATACTGGAAACATGAACACCATTCTTCCAAATTTGGTGTTTTGGTTGATGATGGTGGTTAAGTGTGCAGTTCACCATTCATAACAGTCACCATTATTGGCTAAGCGGAGTACAGAGTGCTCCTATTTTAATCATCACGAAGTTTCCTTCTCCGGCAAGCGTTATATCTGACCACCCTCAGTTTTTATTTGAAAGTAAAAAACACCCACTCACGCAGCTTTTTTGCTGCGTCTTGGGAGTCTTGGGGATCCATTGCTTTCATTTGTTAACACTGTTACCGTGATACCGAACACGATAGGTTGTTTTGCTAACCCATGAGTGCAGCCGTTTTACAGGAAAAGTCATAAGATTAGCAGTACATATGATCTGTTTGTCTTTGCAGCTCCAGAGGCACTAATGCAGGCCCTTGAGGACCTGGATTACCTGGCTGCTCTAGATGATGATGGAAACCTGTCAGAGGTGGGCATCATCATGTCCGAGCTCCCTCTGGAGCCACTGCTGGCCAGAGCCCTTATCGCAGCCTGTGAGTTTGACTGTGTCAGCGAACTTCTGACTATTGCTGCAATGCTCACTGGTGAGAAGCAGGTGTACCCAAATACACACATGTATAAACTTATATACGCACACATTAGAGAAAAAGCTGCAACGTTCATGCGTAATATCTTACTATTGTTACTTTTAAACCATTTCTTCAGATCAGTTGCATTTATTCATGTGTAGGATCATATGCAATAGTATTTTTTCTCTTTTCACAGCTCCTCCATGCTTTGTGACTCCTCCATCTAATAAAGAAGAAGCAGCATTGACTCATAGACGCCCCCTTCTGCACCCAGAAGGAGACCATCTGACCCTCATTAACATCTACAATGCCTACGTACAGCGTGAGTCATGATGAAACATCAACAGGTCTTCAGGAAATGCTAAATATCATAACCAGGGACAATTTCAAGAGAGGTCTCGGACTGTTGCGCCAATTTAAGGGACACCCAAGAATTGCATTTGGCTTCTCAGGAAGTTAACTTCTCTCAGCTTCTTAGGAGCTCGTCAGAGGCTGCAGGGAGACATGGGGAACTCCGTGACGTTTGTTGTGCCTGAGCTCTAAAAGCTCATGAACTAGCAACAAACTAGTCAGCTAACATTAAATAAATGAGCGATAACTGTAACATGATGTATTTTCAGTCTCCAAACAGTGACCTGTATTTATATATAGCTCTATTACAGATTTAACCAGGTAATGCATCTGCATGTCATCTGATTTGAAGAAAATACAATCTCATTTTGGATATAATCTTATTTAAAAGACAAATGTTGGTACTTTATTCCGTGAGCAGCCATGTTGACATGATGTCATTTGCTGAACTTGGTATAAAGGAAACCTTCTTGACTTTCCAAGCAGAGGGAGTCTTTCTTTAGTTTTTTGAGTTATGTGTTTTAGTCAAACCCAGCTCAAGCTTAAAGTATGGCATAATGCTGTGTTCAACTAAAGATCCTAACTTGTCATTTCCAACCTCTGAATAGGAAAACCCCCGAAAAAACTCTCCTCTCTTAGTCGGCAAGTGAAATGAACAAAGCTGCTCACAGCATGAACAGTAAATGCAGTAGCACGTCTTACCTTTAAATGAGTGATGCTGTATATAATATACTGTACGACTATATATGCTTGTTAAATCTATTGACTATACATGGCTGTGGTAAGTTGAATGCAGCATAGGTCCTGTAGAACAGGAATTAAACAGAACACACCAGCTGTAACAGCAATATCATAAAACTATCAATCTGGTCAATAGTTATAAGCAAAGTGTAAACACTGTGTAAAAAGCTTGTTTGTTTTAATAATCTTGTCTTGTAATAGACAATGAGGATGAAGCCTGGTGCAACACTAACTTCCTGAACGCCACTGCGTTGCGATTGGCTGTGGCCATAAGGGCGGAGCTACTCGAGGTGATGCAGAGAATTGAATTGCCCGTTTCGGCGCCTGCCTTCGGCTGCCAGGACAACACTACTAACATAAAGAGGGCTCTCATCTCCGGGTTCTTCCTGAAGGTAGCATGAATGAAACATTATTCCAAGCACATTAAAGTGCTTTAATATTAGCAGTGAAGCCTTGCACTACTTTCTTATTCTTCATCAGATTGCCCATGATGTAGATGGCTCAGGGAATTACTTGCTGCTGACACACCGGCACGTGGCTCACCTGCACCCCTTCTCCACGTACCTGAGCCGCAGGCCACGTCCCAATCCTCCCAGCTGGGTCCTCTATCACGACTTCACGATCTCTCACGACAACTGCATCCGCACCGTCTCTGAAGTTCATCCACACATGTGAGTCTGCTCATAGCCTGCTTTATTAATGCTTCTTTTGTTTTCGAGGGTCAACTGCGCAGGTTCCTACAGTTAATGTTTTCCTTCTACTAAAACATATTATTCAACTTAAGAAGGGCTGTTATAACTATAACTATTGCCCTACAGGTTGGTGGAATTAGCTCCTCAGTACTATTTGGAGAACCTTCCTCCCAGCGAAGGAAGAGACTTATTAATGGATATCAGACAGAGTCTTTTTCCACCAGAAGAACAAGAGAACGGAGAGGCCGAAGACGAAGCACACAGAGAGCGATCAGGAGAGCATCGAGACCAACACAGTACAGAGATGTGTGCGCTCCAGTGAAGCACGCAGGGGTGCAGCAGCCCCTCGCATTGCACTTTGGGATCACCTGAGCCTAATATATTACATAAGTGAAATAGATTCACTCATTTTGGGTTTGGTGTAGCACATAAAATCACACGGTGAGCAAAATCCCACTGTGATGTGCCCTGTGCAATATTACAAAGTACAGAAGAGCTTCAGTTCGTTTCTTTCATTCTTGCTACGAGGTGCTTGCTGTAGTAAAGGCAAGCTCACTTGAGGTCATTTGGATCCTGGTTATGCAGGAAAAATTAGCAGATAAATTTATATACTTTAAATGCATCAAGCAATAATGAGCGTGATGTCAAGACGTGAGCTCTTTTTCACTAAAATTAGTAATATTTATAATTCTTTCTAATGGATACTTAGACCATGTGCTTCTTACTTCTAACACCACATTTACTGAGATGAGATTTCAGCTTCATGAGATCTGATGCTATTTTAATCCCGACTGTATGCTTTGCCTTTAATAGTCTGTTGTGAATAGATGAAACCCGAGTCCCTCCCTTGCCCTCTTTTCATGGATATATAAAGTATTTGGAATAGAATAATAATTCAGGGTAACCTGAACCTTGAGAACAGACTTGAGATTGATCTCTGGAATCTTCTCAGGGTTGTTTACACAAACCCTCTTGTTGAACAATGCTTCCATTTTTTTTGTGGGTGAAGGATATTTTATTTGTACTACTTACTCTCTAGTCTGTTTTTATCTTTTTTTTTTCTGAACAATCTTGTGGCTATTTGTGTTAATTTAAAGAGGTTCTGTGTTTAAATTAAAGGTGTAAATACTTCCTTTCTCCCATAATACTCCAAGAACAAAATCTGTTTTGTGTCTTTGCAATCCAAGTAAATTTGTTGAACTTTTAGTCTCAGCCTCACTTTCCAGTTTGAGTAATTACTTTAGAGGCGTGTATAAAACAAGCTGTTCTTTTACCATGAAATGAGATGTAGGATTTTTTTTTTTTTTTGCAACTCTTTTGTGTTGGCAAAGAAATTTGAAACAGCAGTCATGACTGTGTTTCTGCTTCAATTTGGCAGTTTAATGAAATTTCACATTTTTTAAAGGAAAAAAGTTTTCATGCCAAAGCAGTCATTTATCAAAATCATCGCAGCACTTAGGATTTATTAAGTCTTGCAACATAGTTGTCTTTTGTTATTTTAAAGGAGTTTGTAATGTTTGTAATGCAGCTCGTGCATGCAGTGAAGCACTGAGTCCAACAGCAGGACGTCAGTGTGATCAGCCCATGAAAGGGGGAAGAGGAGCAAAGGATGGTCAGAGGGATTAAAGATTTAGGCAGTTAAAGCTGATTTATGTCTCTCACACCATTCTAGTTTCTCAAATGCAAAGGACAGACCTTTATAATCGAGTCCAGTTGTTGGGTAAGGTCCATATTTGTCCTCCAAAACACTAGGTGGCAGTGTATTTGTTGATTACAATCAGACGACCATTACAGCAGAGCCACTGCAGAAATGTGTTCATGGCTACCTTCATGTCAGAGCAAATGGAACATAAATGTCAATACTCAAGCTTGTGTGAGAGACATAACCCTATTCTTAATGTGATGCATGGGTATGAGGAAAGAGACGTGGGGGGCAGGAGGGAGGGGCTGATTTCGAGGCTTTGTTCTCATTTCTTCTTGGTTTTGGGCTCCAAGGGCTGTCCAATATCTTTCCCACGCAATCTCAATCCTTTAGAAAAAAAAAAGAATTTGGTTATTAACGGAAGGGGCACTTGAATTACTCATTACTCTTAAGGCCAGAGGGTGTGCTCAAAAATTAAAAACAAAATGTGCACTGCTGTTTAATATCCTGCACAGCCAAAATGTATCAAGTTTAAAGTATAAAACCTACTGTCCAATCGCAATCGTCAGTTGAATATGACCTCTGATGGACTTACTGTGTTGTATGAAGTGTAACAATCTTTATAATAAACAAAGACTAGGCATGAATTTGAAAAATCCCATAGGAAGGAGTGGTTAAACATCCTTACAATTCAGATTATGTACTCTCTCTCAGTATTTTCTCAGACCTTTTAACATAACAGCACAATAAATTTGTATTCAGATTTACCTTCAGAGAAACCTCATGCATGAAAACATCCCTCTGATTTTGACACATATTTCTGCAGTAGCAAATTTTCTGCACGTTAAGATCATGCATCACAAAGTCATTCACTGCAATTGACAAGCAGCTCTGGATCATTACCAAGAATTCTCTCGATCTTGCCCATAATCTGGTTGTTGGGGATTGCTTTTCCACATTCATAGTCAGCGATGACCTGAGGCTTCTCATTAATTTTCTGTTGAGCAGAGAAAGACAAGTCTCATGAGTTCTCTGTAAACGCAGCTGAAGAACAATCATTCCTGGTTTCATCACCCTGGGTCCAACATGTGAAAATTTAATACAGCTTGTGATTTATCCTGAAGATGTGATTATAAACTAAAGTCACATGCTAGAAGGCCAGAGGCTATAAAATACCATTACAGTTGAAATATTGCTGTATTATGAGAGGAATAAAACGCTTCAGGACATGCTGTTATTGGGGAAAATAAGCAACTTTGGTGGTAACAGTAACTCCGCTACCCAATGGGCCACATGGCACCACCCCAGTGTTGATTTTCCTATATCAGCACAGCTCATCACGTTTTACTCCTTATAGAATTGTTCCATGCACAATTGTACACTAGACTTGCAGTTACCTCAGTTATAATATTCAGAAATACAGAAGCTCAAGTAGATGACTTGATAAACAAATCAAATCTTCACCGGCTAACTTATGCAGGATGTTAATAATGATTACGTACAGTAGCCAGGTCTTTCTGAGTCATTCCCTTTTCTTGGCGGCCTTGCTGGATGACTTTGCCCACCCCCAGCGTCACTCTTTCATGGTGCAGCTCTTCTGTCTCGCGGTCCAGTTTAGCTGTGTTCTTCGTCACCACGTGCTGTTTATTCTGTCCTGCTGCCCCTGAGTTCAAAGACACAGGCTTTTTAAGCCAAAAACTACCCAATTAAGTAAAGAATTTCATTGATGAATCCAAAAGAGTGAAATGTATCACATCTTAGCAATCACATATGGCTAACCACAATCACTGCTACCACATGTGAGACACTGGTGACAAATTAAAGGAAAAATAACCATTAAAGGCAACAGTACAATTTCAACATGGCTTGTCATAGATTTTATAATCTCTGGAACAGTTCTGGAGTGATGGTGTTTATCCAACGTACTGGCATTTTGATGGTAGCGGTAAAAAGTGCTAAAACATCATTCCATCACCTCCCATGGATGTTCAGTTAGGTTGAAAAATGGTGATTTACATAATTTATCATCACAGCCTGAAGGTGATCAGTCTGAATAACTGCAATTATTCTTTGTGACGTAAAATAGAGCCATCAGCGTTTCATTTAATTTGTCACCAATCTGCATAATCGACACATTTTTTTAGTCCAGACACTTACATTTCTTGGTGGTCTCCACATCTTCTCCACGTCTCTGGGCAGCGGTGATAGCCTGAATGTGTAAAACTGCATTAGTGGTGTTAACGCAGTAACGGCTCAGAAAAAGATATTTATTTAATATTCTTAAAAACAAGATGAATATACAGGGGTGTAATAATGAATTGTGACATGATGCACCGCAACACAAAAGTTCGCGTTCTATTAATTATGCCTCTACTGCAATTGCACCATTTGAACACCAGGTGTCCCAATCTACACAACCCATAGAGTTAAAATACTTAGGAAGGATGCTGGTAACATGACTGCATTCTTTCATGGAGACCCTGTGCCATTACCTAGAATCATCTGCACTGGTGAAGTGACCAATAGCTACGGATCACAGTGACGACACATATTATAGGTCATATGGCTACAGAACCACATTACACCATGTTCCAAATTATTATGCAAATGATATTTTTCTCTGATTTTAATAAATAGTCGATGCAAGTGACAGCCAGCATAATTTTCGAGTCATCAACCATTAGAGTATAATTCGAATGTTACTGAACAAACCTCCCAATGATAACAGTATGTTTTTCAGAAATAAAAAACTTAAAATGCACTGTTCCAAATTATTATGCACAACAGAGTTTCAAAACATTTTATAGGTTGTAAAGAACTGAAAATGGTCAATTGTTGAATTTGCAGCATTAGGAGGTCATATTTACTGAAATCAAAAGCTATTTAAATCAAGAACATCTTAACAGGTCAAGTTACATATTAACATAGGACCCTTTATTTGATAGCAGCTTCACAATTTTTGCATCCATTGAACTTGAGTTTTTGGAGAGTTTCTGCTTGCATTTCTTTGCAGGATGTCAGAATAGCCTCCCAGAGCTGCTTTTTGGATGTGATCTGTCTCCCACCCTCGTAGATCTTTTGCTTGAGGATGCTCCAAAGGTTCTCGATAGGATTGAGGTAAGGGGAGGATGTGGGCCACACCATGAGTTTCTCTCCTTTTATGCCGATAGCAGCCAATGATGCAGAGGTATTCCTTGCAGCATGAGATGGTGCATTGTCATGCATGAAGATGATTTTGTTACGGAACGCACGGTTCTTCTTTTTGTACCATGGAAGAAAGTGGTCAGTCAGAAACTCCACATAATTTTCAGTGGTCATCTTCACACCTTCGGGGACCCTAAAGGGGCCGACTAGCTCTCCCCCATGATTCCGGCCCAAAACATGACTCCGCCACCTCCTTGCTGACGTCGCAGCCTTGTTGGGACATGGTGGCCATCCACTAACCATCCACTCGGGGTGGCCGAATAGAAGGTTTATGCATGACTGCAAGCCTCTGGAGAATCCTACACCTTGATGTTCGCGGGACTCGAGAGGCAACAGCAGCTTCAAATACCTGTTTGCTTATTTGTAATGGCATTTTAGCAGCTGCTCTCCTAATCCGATGTATTTGTCTGGCAGAAACCTTCCTCATTGTGCCTTTATCTGCACAAACCCATGTGTGCTCTGACTCAGTCACAGTACGATGATCACGCTTAAGTTTTCGTGAAATATCTAAGGTTTTCATATCTTGACCAAGGCATTCAGCTATTTCACGCTTTTCGGCAGCAGAGAGATCCTTTTTCTTTCCCATATTGCTTGAAAATGGTGGTCTGCTTAATAATGTGGAACGTCCTTCTTCAGTAGTTTTTCCTTTAATTGGGCTCACCTGGCAAACTGATTATCACAGGTGTCCGAGATTGATTTCAGTGATCCAAAGAGCCCTGAGACACAATGCCATCCATGACTTCAATTGAAAAACAAAATATTTTTATCTTTATGACACTTAAATACAAATTGCATAATAATTTGGAAAGGGGTGCATATCAATTTAAAAAAAAAAAAAAAAAGGTCTTCTGTAGCTTTCAAATGACACCAGACTCATGCTTCTGCAATCTACCAAGAACGAAGCAGCAGAAGAAAAAGGCAGTCATTTTAGCCATCTTTGGAACTCTATTTGTGAGTAAATCTTCACCTCGCATGCTCTTATGGAGCTCATTATGTTTCAGTCAATCATCCTCCCTGGTTTTGAGACTTGAATCAGTGAAACTTGTAGGTTTCAAAAATATATATTTTTAGGAGAATTTATACCTTTATGTGTGTTTTTTTAAAGATACACTATATTGCCAAAAGTATTCACTCACCCATCGAAATAATTAAATTCAGGTGTTCCAATCACTTCCATGGCCA